>JABXWE010048528.1:0-11776 GCA_014611495.1 Limonius californicus
ACACAAAATAATCTTATAAAGTTGGAGATCGTGATGGCCATTTAACAGGTCCATTTCGATCAACCCGTCGATTACCATATAATATGTTTAAATAATCAGTGACAATATGAGAAAAGTGAGCAGGGGCACCGTCATGCATAAACCACATCCCCTGCCTATTGGCAATCGGAATGTCTTCTAGAAGGTCATACAGATCATTTTGCAAAAAATGTAAGTAAGATATTTCTGAAAGCCTTGTTGGTAAAAAGAAGGGGCCGATTAGATTGTCACCAAGAAGACCACACCAGATATTTAATGAAAAGGTATGTTGGTAATGCATAGTAGCAGTCGTATGAGGGTTTTCTTCGTTCCAAGTATGGATGTTTCGAAAATTAGTAATACCATTTCTTGTAAAACATGATTCATCGGTAACCAGCAGGCAGCTCAGGAAGTTAGGATCTCGTGTGCATTGTCGAATTAACCATAGGCAGAAATTTCTGCGCTTGTTATAATCTTCTAGTAACAGATCTTGCACAGGCGTAACGTGAAATGGATACAATTGTTCGCCATACGCTTGTACATGATACATTGAAACGAAGTGACAATCTTCTGGTACTAGTACTAGGAGATAACTGAACAGTATTGAGTATCCCTTCTTCAACATTTGCAGTTTGTCGAAATCTTTGCCGACCAGCGTTTATTCGTTCAGGCTTTAGCATGCCAGTGTCCCTAAGACGTCTTTCAATGGCTTCAAACGTTTTACGATTTAGTATCCTTCTAGTGGGAAATGTTTCCCAGTATCTTCGAACAGCAGCAGCGCCATTACAATAACAAATTGAAGAGTCTTCAAAGTACTATTAACTCACACGAAAACGAGCATGAACTAGTAAAACAGGTTACTTAATACTAATCAACAGATTTAATGACAGATGTTTAATAAACTGTTAAAAATATAAACGATATGCAATTGACGACTACTTCGGACTTTTAGCTATTTATCTTTAACTTTCAATATCTCGGTAATAAATTAATTTGAGCCATATGTTTGTATGAACTTTTTTGTTTAATGCGTGCTAGAGAGCACATCCCTAAAACAGTGCCGTACAATTCCGAAACACCCTGTATATAGAAGAAGTACTAAATAATTGGAAGAGGAAATATAGCGGTATAGGAATTCCCATGACAGAGGGTACACTGTATACATTACAATTCGCCGACGACCAAGTTATAATAGCGCAGGATAGAGAAAATGTAGAATACATGACAAGGAAAATAAAGGAAGAATATGCTAAATAGGGGTTGACATTTAATGTAGAAAAACAAAATATTTAAATTTCGGAGGAAAAAAGGATAATATAACTTTAGAACCCGAAGAAACTATTAGCGCGTGTGAAGAATATATGTATCTCGGATCGAAAATAGAAGTACAGGGAATGTATGATGTAGAAGTGATGGAGAGAATAAAATACTCCAGAAAAATTACAGGAGACCTAAATGGAATGTTGGGGAGTGAACATATATTCAGGAAAGTGAAAACACAAATACACAAAACGATTTTTACGGGGCGGAGGTATGGCAATTGTCAGAAAATCATAAGAAACAACTTAGAGCGCTAGAGATGGATTATTGGAGGCGAGCAGCGTGTATATCACGCAGAGAAAGAATCAGCAACACACGAATTCCGGAGGTAATGCAAGTGGACCATGACATTGTAGAAGAAATAGAAAGAAGACAGCTGATGTGGTATGGGCACGTCCAAAGAATGGGAGACAACTGGATTTCGAAAAATGCTACGGAATGGATATCTCTGCAAAGAAGAAAGCGAGGACGTCCAAGGAAACAATGGTACCAGGGAATACAAGAAGCGATGCAGGCCCAACAAATGCAGGACGGACAGTGTATGGTGTTGTGTTCATTTTAAAATGTGCTGCTTTATAGGAATTGATTTCTTAATTTGTTTGGCGCTTCGTCAGAATCAATATCGTTATTTTAATTGCAGTCTTATTTTGGGTTACCGTTTCACTATTTTGTTTTGTCTTTCGAAGTTATGTTAATAGTTTCTTTGTGTAAAAATTGCAGACTTTTGTTTTTCTCGCGCTCGACCTAGGATTGTTCCCAGATAACACGTGTTAAAAATTCCTTCTAGAACCTCCTGCGTAACGTTTCGTAATATGGTGCAATTTTGAGGGAAGATTGCAAGTTCTCATTGCGCTTTTAATTCAGTCAGCCTTAGATCTCCGCCAGACTCCGGTCTTCGAAAATACCATCGATCGAGGGCCGTTACAAAAGTCGAAGTCAGACCCTTGAGACCGACGGTTGCAACGTTGCATATCGTTTCCTTTTTCTTCGCGGCGCTTTTGCTATTCTAAGTTTTACCGTACCGTGTTGTTTTGCTGTAGAGCAAGAGTAAATCGACGTACAGTCGGATATATATACAAGCGATAGCAAAATGTACGCCTTGGTTTTGGACAATTAAAGATTATAATTGCTCCTGTCGAATTTAGTTCGAATCTTTGTGATGTAAAAAGGAAATAAAGAAATCGTGCAAGTGTTTTGCTGGAATTTGGTTCGTTCCCGTCCGAAAAAGTCTTTCTTCTGTCTCCACGCTAACTGACCTAGTTGGAAACAACTAGTCACTCTACAGGGGCGTAACAGCTACACCTTGTCCCAACGCCGCCCCGAAGAACGTTGTACTCCGGCCCTTTATGTTTTTCGACCCTACAACCGGAAATCGCCGTTATATGTGCCTGTCTCCTCCGAACTTCAAGGTAAAGAATCAGTTTTTTTTGTTGTGCAGTGTAAAATAAACCTTTTTTTTTTGGCTCGCGTCAACTTGCAGAATTTCGCGATATTGAACCTTTTTTAGGCAACCTAAAAGCGATCTTCAATCGCTATTCATTTATTGTTTGTAAAAGATATTAATATAGTATTTTAAGCGATCTTCAATCGCTATTGATTTATTGTTTGAAAAAGATATTAATGTAGTATTTTTCCTGTAAACTATGCCATTGACCACACAGATTCATCATAGTATAAATATTGTGCGTCAATGGCGGTGTTTCCTGAACGTTCAAGGATTTTAATTGTAATTGTAATTCAAACTTTGGCGTTATAACTCTTGTCATTTTATTGTACTGCCACATTCTAACTATTTTATTATATGTGTTTTACAGTTTACTGTCTCTTATTGTGTCTTTTGTATTGCTGGTGTGAGAATTTTGCAAGCTTTAAATATATATAGGAGGAGGCACGATCACGGTAAGTTCCGTTCCCGTGAGCTGTTGGCTTCTCGGCCTTCCACGAGGACCTACACAATCAGCTGGATTTGGAAGGTGGCGCCCACTTATTTTGACTCGCCCTGTACACAACTAAAGATTTTCTCCCATAAGCGATTTTCACGAACTCCCCCTACTCCTCTGAGCTAAGCTGTAGGCCCTTTTCCATCAAGTTTGTTACGAATCGTCGAAAAAGCTCGATTGGCCGGTAACAATGGACAGAGCCCAATGCAGAAAGTTATTGAACACCGGAAGACCCGGATAAGGGTTAATAAACCTGAAGAAGAAGAAGAAATAGTGGAAGGAGATATGGAGGATAACCAAAGGAGGAGACCAAGGAACAAATAGAAAAACCAAATCATGAAAGATTTACAAATATTCGGTGTTTGAAAGATGTACATATACAAGATGTTCCCTTTAAAAATTGCGAGAAATTACAAAATTAGTTTATAATTATCGCGCTGTGTATGTAGAGTTGTTTTAATTGAACATATAATTTTGATTATCAAACATCATTAAACGTGTTTTGCCAAATTAGAACTGATTATGTTCATTGATTACATGAGGACATAGCAGCAAGTTTGGTCAAACAACTATAAGCTTACATCATTTTAATCCTCTATCAATGAAAAATTAGAGAATGTAGTAATATGCTGAATGCAACCTTTAAGCAAACATATATGTATTTAATTTGCCCTGGCAGATCAAATACCTATTATATCTTAAAATAGTTTTAGATTACCCAAATCTAAATTCTCCAAGACATTTTTAATGCTACTTTTCGAATTTTTAAATACTAAACCATCTATGAAAGAAGCTCACATTAAATAACTACCTGTAAAAGTATATTATCTATTTCAATAGCAGAAATTTATTTAAGTCCTACACATAATAACAACCAATAATTATAGAAACTATTAATAAAAATAGTTCCTTACAGACTATGTTAAGCAGTTCTTAGTCAATGCAAAGCAGGGATCAGCAACCACCATAGACAACATAAAAAGGAAATATATGGGTATAACAATGCTAACATTGACTCCCCAAATTATCCATGAAATGCACCAGCGAGACCAACCTGTCCCTCCCGATATTCAGCATGGAGTTTTGGTGTGGAAAGTTATACTGGGTTCACCAGCTCATGTGTAAGTTGAAAAGAAATAAAAATTTTCTGAAGAAAAGAGTGCAAATATGAAATTTCACTTTGAATGGAAATTAATTTGCTTTTAAAATTGCAGTGGCGGTTTACAACCAGGCGATATTGTAACCCAGATTAATAATGTACCTATCAGAAATGCAAATGATGTTTATGCTGTATTGGCAGACGAAAAATCGAACAAACTGATAATGACTATCGTACGATTAGGAAGAAAGCTGGAGGTGTCTATTGTACCAGAAGATATAAACTAAATAGAGTATTCAATTGTAAATAGACGTCCATGGTTGTGCTTTATTGGTACTTTGTTATCTTATTAAATAAATAATGAAGTTGATTTTTAATCTTTATAATACATTATCCTTTATACAATCACCTATTTCTTCGAGACTCTTACTACAAAAGCATTATAACTAAAATTAAAATAAAACATTTCTAAGGCATAGATCTAACGCCTAATATGTGCCTGCTTTAAAGTAAACAGCCTGTCCAGGTTTGGTTTGATATTCGAGATAGACACTCTCAGCTCCTTTTCTATTTGAAGTTTGTTTCTATAGGTATTTAGACTTTAAAACAGCTACAGCGGAAAAACCAATTTCGCAAAGGTAAGAAGTAGCAGTGGCGGCTTGTACTAAAGGGCACGTGCCCACTCAACCACCAAGATAAACACAGAAAGAAATTCGCATGTAATTCAGTGCATTATTTTAATTTCATTATTTTAACGATGGTATCAAATTTTCCTTCCGCACCAAAGGCGCGGCTAACGCGCTCAAACTATGTTCCGGGGAACGCTCTGATTTGTACCTATTTAGAGGATGATTCGGTTGCCTATCGGTTATCTTCGCTATATGCGATATACCAGGCAAATAGGGCACCGAGCAGATTGTTCCTCATTTAAAGTCAACGTTTGAATTTGGACTTTGGAGCGCTGTTATCGCGCGTTTGAATTCAAAGACGAAAGTGACGTTTTTTCAATGATGGAAGTTAACTTTCTTAACTCACGAGCCGCCACTGAAACTGATCTAAAATTGTTTTCATGAATAAATTGCAAATGTTGATGTGATGTTCTAAACCTTGTAATGCACTGATTTGCTTATTGCTGTAATTGTAGCAGATTGCAAATAAATATCTTGCTGTAAAAAAAATATTTGTAACGCAATTCTGAAAACCGGATGCTTCCCAACTCTGTGGACGATATCTAAAATTATCCTTATGCTAAGACCAGGAAAGCCCTCTAATGAGCCATCATTGTACAGGCCGATAAGCCTTCTACTAGTCCTAGGTAAAGTATTTGATCAGGCCCGGACTGGCTGTATTAAGAGCCCTCGGCTAGAAGCTGAATTGGGGCCCCCTCACGGGGGGCTGGGAAATATGGAACACCCCCCAGGGCCCGGGGGTCCCCCGGAAAATTTTTGAAAATTACGTGCCTGAAAACAGCATTTTGATCTATTTTAGCACTTAAAAAGTAATTGAACATGAGCAGGATCTTAATAAAAATAATTTTAACTTTATTAAACATAATTAATTTTATAATATTTAAACAAATTTTCATTATTTTTTTTATTATATCTAAATTATTCAAAAACTGGATTTAAAAACATTAGTAGGTAATAAACTACTAACTACAAGTGGTTAATTACGAACATGAGAGTGAGAAATATTTTTAGTTCAGGCAACAAAACTACAATATTACAGTCAAGCTAAATTTTATGTAACTCCCCAGTCAAATATTCATTGATGAGGGAAAACGTCAATGAATAAGCCAAGCATTCTTACGGAAACAATTTATCTTTTTAATGCAATATCATGGCAATTATTTTAGTACATGTTTTATAATAAAAAGAAAGAACTGTCCTAATGAATTAATTGCAAATTAAATAAAAAAATTAACAGTAGAGTTTACTCCTTGATTTAACATTCTAACTTGCAAACAAGTAAAGGTAAAATAACGTTTGTAAAGCTAGAAATTTAGAAAAAAAAATACAAAAGTTTTAAATATTATTAAGCAGACAGAAGATGATTTTAGTTAATTTAACAGCTTTTCGGTCAGTTCTTCACTGGTCCTGGCTATTTCATCTATAATTTGATCTTTGTCCAATTTATAAAACAGATCTCTTTCTACTTTCATGAAAACTAGATACAGGACATATTAAGATCTTGGCTTACAGTAGACCTAAGTCGATTTTTAACTATTTTAAGTTTAGAAAATACCCTTTCACAGGTGACCTGAGTACAAGGTATAGTTAGTACAAATTTGTAAGCTACATACAGGTTGGTAAACAGTCCAGATCGTGAGAGTTCAAAAATAACAGAAAAAGCACATGATAAACACTGAAAACATTGTTTCTTGACAGTGCAGTAAACATAAGGTTTTCTTCTTTTTCTTCAGATTCGGATCCTAAATCGTCGTCTTCACAGATTCTTTCTGCTTTGTTCAGCCTGTCTAGTTTTTTTTCATCCTCAGTTTTTTCAACTGTTAGAAAGCTGTTGTACTGATCTGCGAGCTGTTTCAGCTCTATCAATAACCGACTTCTTTCTACTTTACAAAGTTTGGAAACACAGGAGAGGACTCCCATAGGAAAACTATCAAGCTCTACAATGTCACTAAATTTCTTTGGATCTAACCAAGAACAATCTTGTAAAATTTCTTCGTTTGGGCAAAATCTTTCTTCAATACTCGTCCTGGCACAATGTAACATATCTAAAAAGACTAACTTATACTTTTGAGCAGTTGAGATTCCAGGAGCTTCGTCTTTTGAATATTCACCAGGCATTACTTTTTCCTTTGAAATTCTTGTTTTCTTGAAGTCCAACTTTATTTCCATATCAATCTCGTTATCTTATAACCTGCTATTAACTGTAATTGCGTAATTTTTAGCTTTCGACTACACGACATCGAAGTGTTTGTCATTTCTTTTTTCACTAACTTGTTTAAGCAGTGTCTGTACCAACTTCCAAGCAATAACATGAGGAAGAAGAATAATAACCCCTGAAGAGTTTTCTGCTGAACCAAAACTAGGGCTTTTGGTCATTGTTTTGAGTTCAGCTGATTCTTCAATTTTATTCGGATGAAGAAAATAAGTAAGTAAATATTAATTTTCAAATTATTGTAACTGTTCAATTAATTGTATCGTTTTTATTATCTTCTTCTTCTGTGTATTGGCAAATGGTCTGTTAATTAACTATAGGTAATTAGCATGTTCTGTAAGCCCTCTATATGCACCTATACAGATTAGGAAACTAACATAATCCGTGGAACAGAGAAGAGAAATTCCTCTACTACACGGTTTATGATTGTTAAAAAGATGTTTGTATAACAACCGGGACCGAGGGCATATAGTGTTTATACAACTGTTTAACATTAATTGTACACGCGATTGCGACTTAATTACAAATTTAAAATCAACCCTAGTAAAGACAGAGCCTAATTTGTACCTTTTAAGTTTATTTGTTTATTTTTTTATGGGGGCCCCCTGGACCGGGGGCCGTCGGCGATCGCCGACCAGCCGACCTGGCCAGTCCGGGCCTGTATTTGATAAACTGTTTCTTAAACGTCTAGTGCCTATCCTATATGAAAATACAATAAATTGAAAGTTATATTTGCTTAAATTCAGTTATCATGCAAAAGGAAATAATTGATTGACTAGCATGGTAGTACCCTGCTACACAGGAGGAACTACAAAAAAAAAACGAAATCTTCAGGAAAATACCAAATATCCATGCGGGAGTAAGGTAAAAGGGGCAAACATTGACACATCTTTATTTTAACGATTATTTTGGGATACGTGTAATATCTACCAGCTTGCAATTTGTACATTAGGTGGAAGGAAGGTAATAGCAATTGATGAGGATATTAGTTTCAATTACATTTCGCATTTCAATAAATTGTGATGTTTTTTAAAAACTCCTGCAAGTGTCAATGTTACACCATGGTAGTACAACATTGACACCCCCCTCTAAAACCTGCTGTGCGTCAATGTTAGGATGATTTGGGGAATGATTGGCATCAGTACCAAAGCTAGTTTAAAAAAAAATTATTTTGAAACAATCCAAAGTTATGTAAGGTAAAATATTAACGTAAACTGTAATATATTATTACACCACTTGGGAACTCTTTCACATTACAATAATGCTTTCTTCTTTGGATTATTGGTTCTTGCAAAGTTTTTATAACAGTCTCTGGTAAGATTTCTTGTGCATCTTCTACGTTAGGATACGCAAAATGCTTATAACGTTTTCTTAAAAAGGTAACTTCTAACTTACGTTTGTTATCATTTGTATTTACAACTTCTCCAATGTAACAAACATCATTATATCGAACTAGAATCCAAGAACAATTAACAATTTCAACTGAACCTTCTAATGTCTCATTTTCCTGGTGCCCATTGCTGTCACTTACTTCAAAGCTTTCATCAACATCATCCTTGCTTCCTAGCTCCATATTTACGTCGCTTTCTGAACTGGACGTTTCTGCGACAACATTTCGCTTCTTTTTCTTTTGTTTGGCAATATTCTTTTTAGCTTCTTTTTTTACTTTTTCTGCCTGTTGTTTGTCTAAAATTATTTACCAAAGGTTAACAATGACATGGTGACAATGTTTACCTAACTTCCGAATTTACCAAAAATAATTAAATCATAATTATTCTGCTGTATTATACTGTGAATCTTTTCTCTGAAGTATTAGTACAATTATACTTACTTTATTAAATAAAAAACTCGCTTAAATACCACACAGCGGCAAAGTTTTTATACACAAATTTTATTGCACACTAATCAACTGTTATTACAAATAGCCATTACGGACCCCAAATTATGATGTACGACTTCCAGCTTTTAAGACCAGACGGAGACACAGATGTTGTATTTGTAGAAAACGCAGATTTCGTTTAGGTTTTAAAGAACCCATTTTAAGAAACTTTTCCAAAAATGTGTCAATGTTAACCCAGTGTCAATGTTGGACCGTGTTACCTTACACATTTCATTCAACATTTCCGTCAAAAAAACGAAAACAGAAAAGGCTCAGTTTAAGTTCGATTTATGTTAAGCTTTAGTTTCGTCCAATATTCCCTTAAATAAATTGAGTAATCCATCTTTTAGGGGGTTTTTGGAAAAATACTATAAGCAAATTGTTTCTGATCAAACCACCCTTAGAAAAAGGTATACCGAGGACTGCTATGTAGCAACCATGAGCAATACTCAGAAAATTGTAAAACATTGGTATATATTTTTTGTTATTGACGAAACCACTGATGTTTGCAGTAGATATACAGCAAATTTAATGGTAGGTGTCCTAGAGGAAAACAGTTCCAACAAATCATTATTAATTGGCTGCAAACAAAGAAATACAATAAATAATGTAAGTTTGAAAATTTATTCAAGAAAGATTAACTAATCTATTTTTACTGGAAGCTATTCCATTTAACAAAGTAATTTTAATGCTTTCTGACATGGTAGAAAGCGGCTCAAAACTTACGCGTCTTTTTTCAAATTTAATCCATAATACATGTTTGGCACATGGAGTAAATCAAGTTGCGGAGAAAATTAGGAAACAGTTTCCCTTAGTTAAACGATTTCATAAATAATGTAAGAAAGGTATTCGTAAAAGCGCCTTTAAGAGTCCAGCTATACAGAGAAATATTACCTGGCATTCTTCTTCAAAAGATGTATTGACTAGATGGGGTACATGATTGGAAGCGGCTTTATTTTTTGCCGAGCATTATGAGGACTTATCCAATAATTCGTCAGCTGCAATTATAGAGTCAAATCAATTACTCATTAATTATCAGTTGAGCCAACAGTTAACTTACATTAAAAATCATTTTAGTGTATTTCCAAAATTATTTTTAGAATTGGAAAAACAAGAAATTTTGCTACTAGATTCTGTAAACTTAATAGAGAATTTTGAAAAAACTATAAACTGTTTAAAGATGGGCATTGCATTTCAAAAAAATTGAAGAATGTTTTAAATAAAAACGAGGGCCTTAAATTTTTGAAAAATGTTTCAAAAGTTTTGAAGGGTAATTTGAAGGTTTGGAACTAGCTCCGGATATTATATCAGCCCTATCCAATGCACCTATTACATCTGTTGGTCTAGGGAGAAGTTTCTCTGCTTATAAATTAGTTTTAAGTGACCGGACAGAATCATTTCTTGCAGACAACAGAGAAACATATTATTAGTTTCTATCAGACTGCTAGTAACTGTAATTATATTGTATTATATAAAATAAATTATATTAAAAGAATACTGTATCAATGTGTTATGTGCAATTAAATATCTTTATTTTAAATAAATGACAATGCTTCTTTATTCATCTGGTTGCAAATTACGCATCAAATTATTTTGCATATGTACGAAATCCCTTCATCTATTTTACCCTAATTTAATGCATATATATGCGCATGTTTTTCTTGCATATAATTCACAGCTTTAGTAATAATACTCACTAGAAATGAAAACGATATTTGTTATATTGGCAGATGAAAAACAAAGAGAATACCTGATCATACAGTAACCAAGAAAACTAGAGCTGTCCAGTGTACCTGAAAATATAAATTAACAAACAGCATTTAATTACTTGCAATGAAAACATTTAATTAATTGACGATTAACGTTATTTTCAGTGCTTTAATATCTTGTTAATCAAAAGATAAAAATAGGTTTTCAATTCTTTTAGCAATTAAACTAGGTAGAATCACTTTTTTCTAGACTTTACTTCAGTCCACTCTGAATATTCTTCCATTGCAATATCTGTGGTTTCACAGATTGTATCGACTGTGAATTTGAACATTCGGCCTCTTAACGATATTTTATTAAAAATCAGCAGTACTGAAATAAGATCATTAAATCCACATAGAACATAATCAGTATTAATATTCATATCATTAGCATACTCGTCTGTTTTGGTTCTGGCTGTGGTTTTGACAATCACAATTTACAAGTAGGTTTATTTGATAAAATGGCAGATGAAAAACTAAAAAAATATCATGCAGTTAGGAAGAGCTGCCGATTATAGCTGACAATACAGATTAACTAACAACATTGAATTATTTGTAATTAAGAATGTCACAAATGCACGATTTGTATTACTTTCAGTGCTGTATTATCTTATTAAATAAAAGATAAAAATAGATTTTCAATTCTTTTATTAATTAAACTAGGTAGAATCACTTTTTTCTTCGAGACTTTACTTCAGTCCACTCTGTGTCTTGTTCCATTGGAATATCTGTGGTTTCATCAGATTCTATTGATTGTGAACTTGAACATTCAGCCCCCTAAAATGATATTTTATTAATAATCAAGCTAGTTTGCAGTAAGTGCATAAATCCATGAACCATTAATATTCATAATATGCAATTATTTAGCTTA
>JABXWE010048530.1:0-10028 GCA_014611495.1 Limonius californicus
TTTTTTTTCTTTATACTCAGGATACCATTAAGATGTGAGGCGATAAAACAGGGTCGCTGTTTTAAAAAGGCCCCGCGATTTAATAAAACCAAACCGTAATCTTAAAAATGAGCAAACGCTAATGCTCGAGTAATTAGACGAAGCTCGCATTAAACAAATTGTTTCTGTTATCGCGCCGTGAACATTGTTTCATGTAGATTAAGTATTAGTTAGTTTAATGAAATTATAAGGCAGTGGGATGATCTTTTAAGAATATAGCGGCAATTACTTCCTTCTATATTTTCTCCCTACCTCGCACCTCGCGGATTAGCCACGAACGCCGGCACACGTATCTCTCTCTGCATAGCAGGTCGTAAAAAATAAAACTCATCACCAAGCAAATCCGGTAGAAAATGCAATGCAAATGAACTCTGAACGTTAATTCAGACGCCCGTTTTACACTGTAATTTGGAAAAGAAAATCACAAAACCCAAGACTAGGCCACGGGTTTGTGAATGCCCTAACGAACCTTAAAAATAATGAATAACGCTCAGTATGGCGTTGTACGTTACGAAACTCTACATTATTAAGGCTGCACTCTCATGTAGAATTTAAATAAACTCACATTTTCGTATATATACAAAATTCCTGCCTGCTATATCTAAAATTAGCACCTAAAATATACGTTTATAACATTAAGGGAATTTAACAAACCTGCTTTTATTCACTAACACACACATTTGGTCTTAAATCGAGAGTACCGGAGTTTGATATATATGTATACATATACCCAGGGTGTTAATGAATTGCAGGGACAAACTTCTAGGCCATAAAGTATACATGAAAACCAACACTTTTTGTTAACAAACGTATGGTCAAAAGTATTTCCTTTCAGGGACAGAGCTTCTCAAAGATTCTTTAAGAAGCGCCTAAATGTAGGCAACTCAATTTACTACCTACTATTTGTTTCCATAACGACGGAAATTAATGCAAAATAAATAAAGCCCTCAGGCAGGACATGGCGCAAGAAATTTAAATAAATTGCTCCTGTTAACCTTTGGGGTAGCAGATATGGTCCAATGAGTCTATCGCCAACAAACCCGGCCCAAATGGCAAAATGGCTTGTACCTTCTGTGGATGGTACGGATGTAGGTGCTGTTCATGTAGTACCTCCCATACTGAAACATGATTCACTCCCATTTCATAAGTTATGGCTCTTGAACTAGTAGAAGGATTTTCACCCACTCTCTCCAAAACTTCTTCCTCAAAATCCACCGTTCGCCTTGTTCTGGTAGCTTCACAGTTGTGTCTGTTGACAACCAATGTACCTTCCTCCCATAGCCGACATGAAACTGCACTAAAGGCATTGTGCGATGGATGATTCCTATTCGGAAAATGTTCTTCGTACAGGCGAGCAGCTTCGCATGCGTTACCCCAAGCAGCTCCATACATGAACATCACGTCATGCTGTTCGGCAAAAGTATAATTCGCCATAACACAAAAATACCAAACACAGAACGAAAATAACCAAGAAAATAAGTATCAAAAAAAATTACAGAACGAAAAAAACGAATAATAAAATGTACAGAAAGAAACCGAATGCAAGAAATGTCAAAAAATATCACAAAAGTATCGAATTGTATCATAATTGACGTTATTTGGATGCATGGGCATTTGGACCGGGATTGTTGGCAATAGACTCATTAGACCATATCTGCTACCGCAAAGGTTAACAGGGGCAATTTATTCAAATTTCTTGCGCAATGTCCTGCCTGAAAGCTTTATTTATCCTGCATTAATTTCCGTCGTTATGGAAACAAATAGTAGGTTCTTCACACCCTAGAAGTTTGTCCCTGCAATTCATTAACACCCTGTATATATGTATCTTCTCTTTTGGAAGAAGTATGAAATTGGATAATTGACAAATAAATTTCCGAACAATTTCAAAATTCAAGATAGAACTGACCACATGACATTCAGGGGAGGAATAGTCGCTAGACAAAGGAAAACAAATTTTGGCAGAATTTTTATTATGCAGTAAGTAATACATAGATTGAGTTACTAGTTGTATAGGATAACAGTAACTTCTTTTCTCCCAATTATTACGCTATTTAAACAATACATTCTATTTTTTTTCATAATAATTTAATCGGGTGTTGTAACAATGTTGTCAATATATTCATAATTTTGGATTTACCAATTCAACAGTCTATTGCTTCTAAAAGTAAATTAAAATTAGTATTTGTCTGGTCATTTTACCATATAAACGAAAAATATCGCAGATCTTTTTTAGTAATAATTAATTAACATAAAAATCAAATTACAGCTTTAACAAGTTATCAACGTTCTCATAATATAATTTCCATTTAAGTACACTTGACAAATATAACGCTTTCACGAACTAGTTATACAATTTTATTGCACACCAAAAAATGCTTTAAAATTATTGTATAAAGAAGTTTCAGTAAATCACATGTACTTTTTAGAATACCTTACCAACTGTGACATAATAATCAAATTAAAATGATAATTGAGTTTATGAGAATTCTCATAATATACCTCGCCCTGTCTACGACAGATTGATTATAATTTATATAACAAAGTCAATATTTGCAATAATTCATCACGCTGTGGGAAGAAGTGACACACATCTAAAATTTGCGACAAATTTATTACACAATAACATATATATTTTAAGATTCATTAAATTTCTTAAGATTATCAATAAAGTTTTTAATACATTAATAGAATAAAACTTTAGCTATTTAACGATAATATCCTAAACATTAACATAATTTACGTTCCAGATTATTAAAATATTTTTAGCAGTGTACTAAGTCTGTGTTGCTTTCTTATTCAGCGGATTTTTATCGCTGAAACAAACATAATAGGGTAGTAAGAATTTATTGTAAATTGCATCTAATTTCGTTGTAAATTATTAGCTCTCTCTTAATAGCCTTCATAAATAGTTGCCTGTAACTGCTTTCAGGCATCATATGCAGATTCTCTAATTTCTTCCATTTTTACTGTGCCGCAGTGTAACTTAATAACTCCCGACTGTAATAATCCACGCCGCTTTAAAACATAATAATGTCAATCTATAAACATCGCAGATTAACTGTGTATCGTACCCGTTACACAGATTTATTACAAATTAAAGCTATAGATTTCTCTTTGGAAAATTATCGGTGCATACAATGTATTTGCGTTGAACACGCGATTGTGCAATTACATTTTCCGGGGAAATTGCGAAAAATAACTGAAACATATTTACAAATACCCATGTTAACTAGTGTATTATTAATTCTCATTTACATTTCATATTTGAAAAAGGATGCATCTGAAAAGAATTTCAATAATAATCTTCATAGACATTTGATTTGACACTTAAGGGCGAGCAGGTATCTTCCTTACGTTTGAATTTATACTACTAGAGTATGTTATCTGCTGTACCCGACATGAACATGCTTACAGCGAGAAGTGGCACCCTCTCCTAATTTAGGAAGTTAATCTGTGCCACAGATTTACGGAAACATGGTTTTACAATACTTTATAACTTTAAGATTTCAACAGCTGTAAAGACAAACACCCAACATATTATCAAATTAAAATATTTTAAATTCGTACAGGTAGTTTGTAAATAAATGAAGATAATTTTGTAGAACCTTCACATCTCTACTGCGTCCTGGATTAATGATTTTTGAGTAATATTATGAACTCCCAGATCGTCGCTGGAGGGCAGAAAAGCGCATCAACATGCTCTTGGTCACAGTTCAGATTTTCATTTCCTTGGTTGTTACTGGTAATTTTTAATTGCAATTAAGAATGGAATCGTATCGTGATCTGCCTGAGTGTTTGGGATGAGACCAACTGCAATTTCTCGCTTTTTAAGAACTGGAATTGTTGGGCAAAAAAAAAGGACAAAGTCGACCAGCATCAACAATACCAAGAAATGATTACCTCTCGCAACTTGGACGTAGAAATCACCTCTCCTATTAGATCATTAGGGGGCCCTAAGCCTCAAAATTCTGTGATATATACATTATTGGTAATTCAACGTGTATCGCAGAGACATGGATGGTGGTAGATAGTGTCCCTTGTTACGGTCCAAACGATCGTTTTCGTCACACCACAACAAACCGATGGAAAAAGGTTTTGCAGCTGGGCCAGAAGAGAGGGGTGGTTCACGCAAAACGCTTACAGGAAGGAAGTCTTGGTTGTTGTTGTGTATAGAGAAAAGCAAAATAAATGGGCGCCATCCTTTCAAGTCACAGCTAAATGAGGATTCTCGTGAAAGGGCCGAGGACCAGCAGCTTATTTTTTTACAATTCGAAGCACTTGAAAGAAAGAAATCACTGTGAACAGTTTCCATCAATTCCATTATAGATGGATAATGTTTACCTTAGTTCGATGTTAAAGAAGCACAAGAAGATTCTCTTCTTATTTTATTATTTAACGGGATGCCTTCGGGCGAAGGAAGATGACGGCAGCTCAAACGAATGATGTGAATTGCCCAATGTGGCGTAATTAGATCAATAGCCATGAAAGAAAATCACAGACAAAACATTTTTGATTGAAACAGTGATGATGTTAAAGGGTTGAATGGGAGTTGATATTTATCGGCACAACGCGAACTGAGAATATGACATCGCCCCTCAAAATATTATTGTTTCCTATTTATCAATAATCCGACTTTTTCCGATATTCTTAAAACGATAGAACGTAAACTGTAGAACTTTAATTAAATCACAGGATCAGTTATCAACCCTGAATTCTAACACACAACTGATGATCTCCGCAAGAGTCTCAATTACTAGGTTCCCATTAAAAAAATAGTGAACCGGTGGGCACGGCGTAGATTCTTCAAAGGGGCCTACTGTACGTATAACACTCCCAGGGCATAATTCGAAGAAATGTTTAGAGCAAAGTCGATGTAGACCAAACACATTTCAGTAACAGTATTTTGCGATAACGAAAGTGGAAATTAAAATTATTCTTAAAATTTGAAAAGGAAACCAAACGAATATTACAACCTCCTGTATTAACCCTTTTAGGTGTGTGGTTGTACAACTTATTTCCAGTCGTTCAAATGGTATTGAAACAGAAATAATTATCTAATGAACAATATTGTTAAGTTATGAATCATCAGAGCGGACCAATCAAAGGATTAATCATTGATCTAAGTATTATCAACAAACTACCCGTTCAACCGAGTGAAGAGGGAGGGCCACCCGGTGAGTTACACTACAGTACTTAATAACAGCAACATAATGATTCATTTTCTTTGTTTGATGTTGCTGTATGTGGAGTTACTTATTCACGACCCTGATCTGCCACTGGCCCATGCGCGGATAATTCCAACACTCTACCCCTACGATAAGTATACAAGAAGTACGTGAAGCTTGTTTTCTGCGAAACAATTTTGTTTGTCACTTAAATGCTTTAAACGAAAAGGCCCCTAACACCTTACGTAAAGATGTACTAAAATAGGTTAAGTCTTAGGATACCTTTGGGTTTCCTTTTCTACCTTTACGCCGTTAAGGTAGAACATTATACGGTAACGTTCGGGTATAATGTCTGTTTTCTACCTCTATTCAAAGTATTTATAAATACCTCAATGTTCCGTATGGCAAAGACTATTTTACCAATAAAAATTACAGTATACAGTTTAGGAAAGTAAAACCCTATATTGAGCGTTTATATTTGAGACATACAAGAGAGGAATTCAATGAACATTCTTAAATATATCAATAAATTCCGATTTTTGGCACAGCACAAGGATAAAAGAAAAATCAACGTAGGCTCATTCCAACAAGAGGGTGGTCGCTGTAGGGTTCAGTCGGGTTCCGCGCCGGAACCCTAAGCCCCTTTTCAGCCAGTAATGGGTATGCAAGGATAGGAAAGACCAGGAAAATTGGATAATACAAATTTGTGGATGATACTGTCCCAGTATTTACCTGCATGACCCAGGAAAACCACCAATTAAAGGTAAATGCCATACCGCTGAGCCACCTTCCTCGGTAGCAAAAGAGTCTCACAGAACCCTAAATGATTTAATTTTTCTAATGTTTTAAGCAAAATACAATGTAATACCAATTTCAATTTTCTCTTGTTTGAAGTAAAATAATACTAGTTGTTTTAAAGCAAAATACTTTATAAACACACAAATTAACGTTAGATTCTTTTGCAGGGATCAATAATACTAAGCAAAACCTGTTTTTTTTTTGCTCGGCACAAAATTGTGTGTAAAAATACTAAATACATTTTGTTTTCTCTTCTATGACACAAAAGAGTATACAATAATTTTTACTTCTTCAGTTCTCAATAAAACTACAATAACACTTTCACGCACTTTTGATAGAAAATATGTACTCTGTAATAACTTATCAATTTCTGTAACCTGTATTTAAAACACTTTAAAGTCATTCTGTAAAGAATCAACCAATGTTGAGACGTGTACATTTCCGATTTTAATTAAATTCGTGGATTTTTATCAAATTTAATTACACCAGTTCTCGAGAAATCGCATGAAAGCGATTTTCTGTTTTCCCATTTTCTAGCCAGCGCCTCCTACCGATGTAGAGGTCCAACATTTTCTCCATGTGAAGTTTCACGCATCCGCGGTTTGTGTCTAATAAAGTCATCTCTTTGGGCTTAGACCGCGTCGTCATAAGATTAATGCTAACGTTTCGCTAACAGTTACAGATAACATTATCAAACCGTAATGAGTGCTGGACCGGAGGATCCGATGTTTCTAGGTTTCTTTTAGTCATGGTTGCGTGGCAGAGGAGTCAACACGTGTGCTACATTTCTGTTCACTGGTATCGGTTGGTTGGTTACGCGCATGCTTGCTGTCTACGACAGAACATGCTCTTCTGCTGTGATTGAATGTTGTTTTAGATCCCATTACCGAGGATTACTTAGTGTTACAAAACCCTCTTCTCGATTGAAGTTGTATTGCTGCTTTTCTATTTCTAGTGATACGCTTAGGAGGGGTTGCCCCAGTGCTTCCCCCATGCGGTAACTGTCGTTTGTTCGAAGTTTATCTTGTGGCCTATGGTTACTACGAGTTCGGCCAAAATTGATTGTATAGTTCGACGGTGTCTTCAGTCGTTGATATGTTCTTGTTTTCGTAGTTCTACTGTGGTAGATATGGTTTAGGTGAACTAGGAAGTTGTCCAAAAACAGACATCCATAAGGCCAAATGGCAAAGGTGTTATCCGCATAACGCAGCCACAAAATAGGTTTCAGAGTGGGTGTGTACAGAGCTTGTTTTTCAAAATGTCGAAGCTCCCTAGTAGGTTGTCTATGAGTTTGATGTTCGTTATTTTATCCAGGAAATCTTTTCAGTACCGTACGTGTAATGAAGTTTTCTCAGTCAGTTGTTCCAGCATTTAAAGCAAATGTCGTGACAGTTTTTAAGTGGATGTGTTGACGGCACTTGCTATGGGTCTGCTTAGGAGTTTATCTTCCTTGCGGAGTTTTATTATTTGGAATTTAGTGGCTTCCTCTTGTGTACGTTCAGCTTGACAAGAAGTTATTCAGCCTATTTTCTACCAGCCTAAAAGAGTTAGGGTTATGGATAGCATCCAATGGAGTTGTTCCATGTTTATGGCGTTAAGTTCGGAACGGGTCCTGCAAATTTCTGAAATTAGCAAGGTATGGTTGGCTCTTTTGAACATGCCAGCATTCCGTGGTTGAGGCTCTTCTTTTGTTGAAATTAGACTAGTTTTCGGGTTTGGATGTAAGATTCTTTGCAATAGAGGTTGGTAATGTGAAGTTTCAATCTCACGGTTTGTGTCTAATGAAGTTATCTCTGTATCTCTTAGTATGTCTTTTTCAGCGTTTCCATTCTATTGATATGTTTGCTCCAATTCTTTCTTCGGTTTCTTATCCACTTTGCTACAACCTGTTAGTTGCTTAATTCTATCAGCTCTTCATTTCTTAGCCTATTATGTAGCGGCTTCCTTTGAGATGGTTCTTATGTATGTAAATGTTATATGTAAATATGAAAAAAAACTTGGGCAAGTTATATACAGAATGAAAGAACATTTCATATACATTATAGTAATATATGAACCATCTAAATAAATTGCAGAAAACGTATACATTTATTTCAATTAAAACGTGCACATTTGAGAAGTAAACATGTTCATAATTTGATAATCTGTACTATCACAGCTGTTAATATTTCGAGTTCCTAAATATGTGTTTCTACACATACCGTACGACGTTGCTAATACCACAAGGCAAAATTGCTACTGTCTTCCAAGCGGAGATAGTGCATGGTGCAAAGGCAATTCTTGATCAAGAACCAATGTATTGGTATCTACAGTGACAGCAGAGCCGCTTTACTAGCCCTGGGTAGTTGAAAAATTACCTCAGTAGTGGTACGGCAGTGCAGTGAAGCTCTCGACGATATTTCAAAAGATTATGTCATTTCTCTTATATGGGTGAAAGGACATGACGGAAACTACGGCAATGAGGAGACTGATGAGATTGCAAAACTGGCCTCCGCGCAACCTCTTTGGGGACCAGAACCCGTTATCCCTATATCCCTGAGGACTTTAAGCTTTGGGCTATACCAAGAAACCCTAAAAAACTTCACACGAAGATGGGTAAACATTGAAAGTTGTCGTCATGCAAGAGCTGCTATTACTGCACCCTCGCCAAAGACAGCCAAATATAGTGTGCAACTGTCCCGAAAGAACCTGCGACTAGTTGTAAGTATCTTATCTGGACACGGCACCCTAAATCAACACATGCACAGGATGGGATTGGCGGACAGCCCAAACTGTCGAGGATGCAACGGGGATAACGAGACCGCAGAACACGTCCTGTGCGACTGTCCAGCTCTCGCAACAATCAGAGGATCCATGTTGAGAAACTTTTGGCCTGGTATGGTCAAAATCAACAACACCCCGGTTGCGGATGTCCTTAAGTACATCCTAAGGATTGGATGGCTTGATTGATGGCCAAATTGAGGTGCTGCTGGGGAGGCAGCACAATGGGCCCACCTTTGTGGACTAAGTGCACGTGAGATAACTCACCCTCCCAAAATCTACAATGACAATGACCGTACGACGTTGTTTATTTTCTTTTGTTAGGAACAAGGGACCGTGTAATAAATAACGTGTATTTTCGCGTCCGCGTCTGTAGGGTAAGAATATTCAACGATTTCTATTTTGCTAATTGTTTACTGCCTTACTTCGCTGAAATTCATACTTATATTTTAATAATAATATTAGGCAATTTCAACAAGTATTTATTTTTATTTTTGCTTTATACGTATTTCGACATACAACAAGTCGTTATCAAAAGCATTTAATGTAATGTAGTAGTAGTAGTAATGTAGTAAACATTTGTAGTAGCTAAAGTAACAGCACACTGGATCTTGGTTTCGGACTTGGCTCTGGTCTTCTATTCCAAAACCTGTAATAGCGGGGAATTTATGAGCTCAATTTGTTCATTGATTAAAGGTGTGTTTGTTAAAGTATGTTTGTGAATTTGAAAGGCTTCGAGTATATCCAATTTACGTTTATCATCACAGAAGTGTAAAAATGTTATTATATTATTTGATGTAAATGCATGATTGTGTTCTAATAGTATATTAAAGAACTAGTTTCATAAGGCCTTTTCTTAACGCACGAGTCCAAGTTTGAAAAACGAGACGCGAAGCGTCGAGTTTTTCAACGGACGAGTGCGACAAGTGGTCTTGTGAAACGTGTTCTTTATACTATTTTTTCTATTGAGGAAGTTTAAGAGTATTTTAAATAAATTTATGTAGAAAATTTTACGTCAAATCGATTACTAGGGAGTTTTTATAAACACTTATGGCAGCACTGACAGGTGGCTGAAACTGACATTTCAAACTTTCAAATTCAAATCGAACTACCAACATCGTAAAAAAACAAACTAAAAACAGTACGATTATAGGCCTCCTTAACGTACTGTTTTTAAGCTAAAACAGTGCGCTTAGAACGGCTTTATAAAACCGAAATAGAAAAAAGTGTTTAGCGTAGTTAGATTTTCTGGGTGTTTATATTTGT
>JABXWE010048531.1:0-13487 GCA_014611495.1 Limonius californicus
CACAGACTGTAAACATAATGAATATCTGCATATTCTTCATTCGAAAATAACATTGGTATTGTGAATCACTTGCGAATTACGATGAGAATAAGGATAGAAAGAAGAAGCCAATAACTTCAGTATCACAGTATTCAACTGACAAGTTACAAGCAATAATTTGTTAAAAGCGACGTTAAAATGTTACCAAACAAAAGACGCGATCTTGGCAACTAGATCAGTATTTTAGAAATCCGTTAAACTAAAATTTTAGTAACATAAGTTATGAAATAAACAATAACTCGTTAAAGGTTACATTTAGGACATATGTTTATATGGACTTTTCGACTCTAAATAAGTTCTGGAATTCATCCTTGAAATATTACCTATACGTTTTGGGACACACTGTATTGAATTGAATTGAAAATACGTTTATTCAAAAAATGTTAAGATATTACATTTCATTTATTTTATTTGTGTTAACTTAATACTATGGAGGTCTAGGCGTTGGGCCTCTTCAGTCTTGGGTTTCGTTTCTTCATCTTCTGGGTTGGAGGCATCTCGATGGGCTGGTGCTGGGTTGGTGGTTGGTATGGTGGCTGGGGACACACTGTATATATATATATATATATGTTGTTGAATTCGAATGAATGGGGTTACATAATGTAAATCCAACATATTTCACGTTTAAATGGCGGCATATATCAATTATGTTTATATTTTCCAGGGTTCTCTATGAATATTGAACGTAAAGGACACCCATTTAACATACATTGGCTGTACTCTTTGCAGATGTTCCTTTTACGCATGTATACTTAAGTGACTTATCGTTTGAAAATTCAGGAAAGTTGCACCAGCTAAGTTAAAGCAATGAGCAAAATTCATATTATAGCACTTGTATCGACATTTTTTTGTTTTATTATCGTATTTAACGTAGATTTAGAAAAAAATGTATAATGTTTAAATATCCACTATCAAACTATAAAAAGCCTATAAAAAGATGGTATGTGGAAACGAGTCAAATAGGAAACAGTATTTTAGATCTTTTGATGAAATTTAAGTGGCATCCAATAGGTTTTATGAAAATTTTTGCGAAATTTACTACTCAGGTTTTATATGTTTTGTCGGTGTTTAAATTTCTGGTTGTTGTGTTTTCGGAACAGTAAATAAAAATAATACATTATTTCGTGGTAATAATAAGTTACAGTTGAAGTAGTAATATATTAATATAATAGTGTATGATTTCATTTGGTAGATACCTACGTATCAATAACAGAATACAATAACTGATTAGTGCTCTAAATTGATACATGAAGTTATAGTTGTATGTTCGCCGTATTACGTTAGCATCATGAATTAATGTAGTTACGTGTTAGACGAGATTTAATAACAGCTCTAAGGACAGGATAGAAACTACTTATATGGCGCATGTTGCATCTATTTAACTATAGCGATATTAGCCTTAATCTAATTGGTGTTTGAGAGTTATTAAACAACAACAAAGCAAACACCAGTTATGTTTCGAACTATTAGTTATTCGAGGTTCCAGATGATTTAGTGTTTGACACATTTATCTGCCACAAATGCGTTTGCTTCTTGTTGAATTTTATTTTCCCAAGAAAACAAATTTCCTGTTTCTGTAATGATCTGAAAAATGATACACGATTTGAAACGTCTTGTATTTCCTGGAAATGATTTATTTATCTTTTGTTTGGAGGTTTTAATAACGCGCTTCTAGTAACACACAACGCGTTAGCTTAGAAATAGCTTATAGGATTAATAGTAAAACCATCAAACATTGAAGTAAGAATCATTAACACAGAGATGTATTCCTAAACATGCGGAGTTAATGTCTCAATCCGGCGTAATGCAACTGCAAAATTTTATTGCGTTGCTTAATGTAAATTGTTCAAAATATGTTTAATAGCATCCTGTACAGCTGAAAATTATTTTCCGAAAATAATCAATTATAATTGTAGTAAAATTGTTTGTTCCATATTCCGCACCAAATAACCAGTGGAAGCGAGATATATAGTGCAAGCGGGAGTATACTAAACTGGTGAAATGTAGGTACTTTCGGAAGTCATAACCTATCACGCAGCCGAAATGGGCTATAATGTTGTGTTTATACAGGACGGGCTTTAAGTTAGAGATCTATCACGATTATTACTGCTGGACTGGCTATATTCAATAGGAAAGGAAACGGTTTCGTAATAGTTTAATTTCTTACATACGTTCCTATTTGGTAAACATAAGTAATCTGCTTTCTCATTAAGTAAAATCAGGAAAACAAAGTTAGCTATTGGCAATAATAAAATTACCGTTCATTCTGGATAGTCTACATTTAGCCAATATTATTATTTTTCCATAAAAATACCATATTGAGGGAAACAAACTGGCCAAATAAATGAGTGGACCTCCATTAAACGTTTCGGCGGTTTTAAATTTTATTCGCATAGAGGTAAGTCACTTAGTAACTGTACGGTTTATATACCTTACTGTAAAAGTGAATCTTAGGATTGATGAGCTAAATCTAGAATTTACCAATTTTAGAATTCGATATAGGGTTTGTTTATTTGCCCACACGCTTCACCGTATTAATAACAGCTGATTAGTAATTAGTAAACGTAGCTCCCTCGAGCGCCGCAGTGCTATTTAACGTTATACTGGTCTCTGAACATTTCTGTGATAAAATGGACCGTAGAAAAATATTGACAACAATTTTTATTTTACGCGTGATAAATACATATAGTAGCTAAGTCAGTAAAGGGAACTAAACCAAACTTGTTAAGTGCAAGAAAGCTGAACATTACCGAATAGTAGAACGATTTGATATTTTGGCTGTACAGGGTGTGTACAAATTAATGAAAAAGCTACACGTGGCGATGTTCTTCGTAAAATCCTGTCTAAAATCCTAATTCTAAAATGTTGTACCATGCTTCCCGCATCTGCACGAGGTCCCGAAAGTTTGGACATCCGGTTTTTTAATATGCGTTATTAATCGATATCTGTTGATAAAAAAGCTGCAATTTAGAAAACAAGAATAGTGAATATTATCTTTCCGTAGATGTGGTCTTTCTGTCTCAAAAGTTTGTTTTATCATTTTTTTATTAACTTATTTTCATAAAAAATACATTTTGCAACATTGTAAGACAATAAATAGGCCCCCATGATATTGTCAAATTTGGACACTACAAAATCAAATTAATTCGAATTGCTTGATCTAATTTTGGGTTATCTCAGACTATTTGTATAGTTTTTATTAGTTATTGTGTTTTTTGTTATCTTACTTCGTTCGCTTATAATGAATTTTACGTTCTATGAGAATGCTGAATTGTACGTGGTATACGGTTTCCTAGAGGAAATGTATTTCGAAGACTGGACCAGCGTGTACGTGAAACAGGTCGTTTATCAAAAAAAAATTCGAACGCTGTTCTACCAAGGCAAGGGCGCACAATACAACGGGAAGAGCCAATTTTAGACATAACACACGAACAACTCTCCGTGAGTACCCGGCAATGATAAAACACCCCAGTAACAAGACCTTACATTTGGTTTTACGAGAAAACCTTCTTTATCCAAATCATGTCGGCAAATCGTCTTAATTCCGATGAATACCTCAATGTTTTGGAACAAGTTATTGATGATATTCCGTTGAACATACTACCTAATATGATATACATGCCTGATGGAGCTCCTGTTCATTTTGTCCTTAATGTAAGAGAGTGGTTGGACGAACACATCGCAAACAAGGAGTTCCCATTTTATGGCCCGTCAGATCACCCGATCTCAATTCTTTAGACTTTGCTGTTTGGGGATTTATTAAAGAAAAAATGTATGCTACGCCTTCACCAAACGCTGCCAAAGTTAGAAACAGAATTAACACGGCAGTATTAGAAATTGCACCAGAAATATTGGAGTGAGTAATGCAAACGGTACCGTGAAGATTGGAACTATATTTACGTAGTTTAAGTAGTCAGTTTTCATTTCAAACAATTATTATAGGTAGTTAGTGTTAGTACATATTAACAGCACCTGTTTGTGCGCAGTGTTGCCAAATATATGAAACTTTTAAATCGTCCCTGAGAACACAAGAAGCACGGTACAACATTTTAGTATTAAGATTTTCGGATAAGAATTTTACGAAGAACGTGGCCATGTGTAGATTTTTAATTAACTTATACACACTGTATATTGTTATTAACTAATAATTAACGTACATTTACGTAACATAATATTTATGATGTACACATTTTCTGTGCATTATGAATATTTTTTACATTTTATACTTTTTAAAATAAAGGGATTCGTTATTTTTACTAGTATTTTCTACGCGTTATTCGTTTTTTACCAACGTAACCTTATAAATTTCAGGATTGGTCGTGATGATGTTGCAAAACCCTGAAATTAAAGAAGGTTAAATTTTTTGTCTATTTACCACTTCAAATTGGGAAATCCTAGGTATAACAGCCCAATCCTACGATTAATTTTTGTGCTTTTACAGTAAATTAATTGACGTAAAGCGTTCGTCGTTGCTGAAGGATATTTAGAACCTTCGTCCGTTGTTGTTTATTGTAACAGTTATCTTCCAAGGTTTAGGTTTTTACTGATTAACGGCTTTATTATTTCTTCTTAACATGATCATCAGGGTTTTTCTCAATTCTGTCTGGCAAATTGTACTTTCGGCAGTCCGTCATTGCCCATCCGTCACGTGACGTTGCCGATCCAATATTTTTTCAATTTTATCTATATTAGTATACTTCAGCTTCTTACTTTCCATTTTATATGGATTTTTGTCTTTTTCTTTTTTAAAATTTTGCAAGGTCCTTAGTAGCACAATCATTTCCACGTCGAATACCTGCCTTTGGTCTGGATGCGTTATTTTCGAGGTCTCTTAATCGTACTGTATACATTTAGTAACAGTGTTATAGATTTCTATTTTCGTTTTTTGTAATATTTCACGATACACCGTTTAACCTCTTTGGCGTCTTCGTGGCAGATTTAGCCTTATGTTGTTCGTGTCTTCCATTTCTGCCATTTGCTACTTCTTGTAGCCGTCACTACATGCTATGTTGTTATTGTTTTTTAATTGGAGCTGATTTCGTATTTCTCTATGATCTTTGTTGTCACATATGCTAGGTCTTTTTTCGTCTTATCGGCAGCTGGTTGTCCGAAAATTGCTGTGAATATAAGACTTTGTTATTTATTGTTATCCACATTTCTCTATACATTTTCTTCCAGAGCTTTAAACTGTGGCATATATTTTGAGTTGGGAGTAAAGAAGACGCTAGTCGTAGCCCCTTAGTAACTGTAAATATAGGCTAGGTATATGGTCTCCTGTTTTGATATTTTTAATGGATTCTTTATATAGTTCTTTGGTTGCATTAGTTGTTTAGTTTATATTTCTACAATTTCTCACACGAAAAGAATTAAACATAATAAAGTAGTACTGTAAGACTCAAGTAGAGCTGCACACGATTAATTATAATAAAATCCGTTAAAAATTTCCGTGAATGCGTTTATGAAGGCCACTGATAACGGGTGTATCTGTTGAGAACTAAAATAACGTAATAGTATACTTAAAAACTGCTGCATATTAGCCTGTGGAATATTTTCCGATTTGTGCTGGTAGTACAAAGTTATAACACGAAGAATCAAACCTAAAACTGGGGCGATTATAGACGAAAATGACAAAATAAAAATGGACATAAACTACACAGTAGAAAACTAGTAACAGCTGACGAACAAGAAGTAGAAGAATTACGAATCTTATGTAATAACATCCGGCACATTCAACAGTGACCTAAAGCATCCCCCAATGCCAAGTTTGTAACGATATATTAAATAGGCAGCATTACTAAACGCGAAAAGTACCGCACAATCCCATTTATATCACATGCTACCAAGATCCCAATACGATAATTAATAAACAGACTGAAAGTCTATCTAAGTCCCCAAATACTAGGAAAACAAGCCAGTCCTATCACAGGGAGAAGCATTAAAGAACACATTCGAATCCGAGACAATTAATAGAAAAAGCTAGAGAATTCAGAATCCCTCTGTACATCTGTTTTATTGATTATTACAGGGTATTCGACAAAGTGAGACGGGATAAATTATGGAATGTACTACGCGAAATTGGAGTTCCTGAACATCTAATATATCTCATCAATACATTGCATGAGAATACTGGGACCACGGCTAGTGTGAACGAAATAGAAATTAGCGAATTACATCTGCACTATGGAGTTACACAAGGCTGTATCCTATATCCTCATCCTTTTATTGTTAATTTGCTATGTAATATAAATCACAGAAAACTGGAAAATTAAATAAAAAATTAAATTAACAATTTAAGAGATGTTGATGGTACAACGTTCCCTGCAAATATTGAAGACGAAATCTATTATACGTATAGAAAGTGAAAAACTTTGGGACGTTGGGAATATAAATAAATACTTCTAAAACAAAGATTATGTAAATAGAAAAATTGATAATCCACCTTACATACAGACATTTACTAGGTGTCCCCAATAATGCATAATAATAACTCGACAGGAAAGGAAATAAGAGGAAAATCTGAAAGCCATTAAACGACTGTGACTTACTTACTACGGATACGGAAACTCAACAATACAAGTACCTACTCAATAAAATAGAATGGAGAATGATACAACGTCTAATCTTCCATACTTTTACATATGAGTGTAGACTCTTATACATAATAAAATTAAAACAATTGTTGCTATGTAATTGTATTGCTGGCCAAAGATGTTGAACGTGTTATGTACGAAATATTGTACGAAAATATTTAATAATGGATGGATGGACTTACCACCAAAGAAAGAAGAAAGTGTTATGTTGTAGAAATACATATAATTTAATTGCTGTAGGTTTGATTTGTTCAAATGTTTCTCTACATAAAAACATAAATTAATATACTTACTTAAATAGGTACTAATTATTCATTTTTAATGGTACCCTGATAATACTGCAAGTTAATATTTCTGCGAAGCGACCTCATATATTCGATTACAAATTATGCTTAGTTGATTCTAAATGAATCCTTATATTTAATATCATTACTATTACATTTTTATCTAAATAAATAGTTAGGTTCTTTGTGTTAAAGTGCCAAATAATGACATATTTTTAACTTTGATGAACGACGCACTACCCATGGAGATTTTTTGTGAAGGATGCTGATTTGCTGCAAATTGCAATAGACCGATAGAAGTATATAATATAACTGTTCAGCATCTACGGATGCGGAATGTGGGCTAACGAAAAACTGAGACGCGAGGAAGGAATTAGGATTTCAATTCGATAGTTTTGCATAACAACCATCTTATAGTAAATATTTTTTATTATCTTTGGTTTTCCCCCTTAGTAGAAGTTTGCCGTTTTCTGTTTCCATAGCCTTAGGTTGTCCCAGTCTCTTGCCTGTAATTCTTTATCGGCCATTGCCTTATTTATGTATATATTTCATACCATTTTGGGTCTTCGTCGTCGTCGTCGTCGTCGTCGTCTTTCACCTCTTGGTGACCACTCCAGTATCGTTTTCGGCCATCTTTCCTCGTCCATGCGTTTTATATGTCCAAATCATTATAGTGATATTTAGCAAATGCAAAAATATTTAATTTGCTTTAAATTCGATTATATACGGATTAAATTTTTTTTACTGAATACTACACGTAATTATAATTATCTAAAATAAATTCGGAAGTTTATGTCCCTTTTTAAATATAATGTAGTATGATTAGCTGTTGCTGGATTCATTAATTGAATGTTCAGTTTGCAGCTGTTGGGCAAAACAAACTACGCTATTGATTTAAATTCAATATGTTACGTGTCAAAGTGTAGTTGGCAGGGCTCTTCAGATTTTTGCTTTGATTGGAAAACCGCGATGGTTAACTAAAATATACATCTGCAGTACGTGGTTCATTGATTTTACGACCCTGACATGATATCCTTTAAGTGTTCTTTAATCTACTTGACATCCTTTTTAAAATGAAAACTTTGCTTTATTACAGTAAAATATTTTCTTTTATGCGTCGAGAAATCGCGTTCGTTTAATTTGTTGTGCTTAATAAGTACAAGCATGGTAAACTAGGAGTGTCGTAAATAACTATTTTAAAATTTTATTCGTTTAATGGGCTTATACCATTACTTTCAGGCTATTGATTGTGTAAATACATCAGGTTTTCTAAAGCAGTGCCCATTTCTTATTCCACACAGACAACTCGACCAGATGCAGTTCATTGATCAGAAGAATATTGAAGTCTGCTGAAAGGCACCTCGACCTAACATGGGAGTTTCTTTAGATAATGGTTCTAAGAACCGGTCTCTTTTCCTGAAATGAATAATGTATGGAAATATTCATATAAAGCCCAATGATCTCGAATAAAAGCATTTATACTAGGTTTTTATTTTTCCAGTCTATAGCTTTGCTCAGGAGTGGATTGGGCCACGGGGATATGACGAAATTTCCCGGCGGACCGGTAGATTTCTTTTGAATACAACCGACAATGTTAAAAAATAAATTCTGGACGACGGTTTCCTCTTGTTTCTAAATTTTGTTTTGGTTATAAAATGAACTCTCGGTATTGATGCTAAATATACCTTCTCCTTGCTTTCGTAAATAACTCATACTCGTAAATATATACACTGCGGTCCATAAGTAACGGATAAATTCATTTTCTACGTAATTTACAATTTATGAGTAAAATCTTGAAACACGTCGATTTTTAATTCTAAAATGACATTTTTTAAGCATAAGTTTATACCTCCCCCTTCAACCCCCTTGGAATGACAGCAACCTCTTTAAAATTTTTAAATGGGACGAGGGTGCGTGTGGTAGCTCATTTGAAAGGGTTTTTAATTCTCTATCCAGCAATATAATGTTTTTGAATTTTGTATATTCTCCACCAAGAAAATTAAATTTTAAAATTTTAAAATGTACTGGAAATGTATACAATCAAATATATCCTAAACTATGAAATTAATCAAATCAACCCAGAAACGATACAAAATGTTTTAAAGAATTTCAGCAACGCCTCCATTATTGTTAAGAAGCAACGGGCGCCCAATTTGAACATTTGATTTAAAATGTTTCATGTTCTTTTGTTTACTTAGTGACATTAAAAATATAATATTTTTCAATAAAAAATTTAAAGAAGTTCAAAAAATCTTATATTGCTGGATAAAGAATTAAAAACCCTTTCAAATGAGCATTTACTCGCACCCTCGTTCCATTTAAAATTTTTAAAGGGGTTGCTGTCACTCCAAGGTGGTTGAAGGGGGAGGTATACATTATGGTTAAAAAATGTAATTTTAGAATTAAAAATCGACGTGTTTCAGGATTTTACTCATAAATTGCAAATTATGTAGAAAATGAATTTACCCGTTACTTATGGACCGCACAGTATAATATCATCGTCAAAAAAATTTACAATAGATTATTAATTATGTTTGACCTATTATTAAATGATTCCCTATAAGAACAAAATCAATGTCCTAACTAAATGCTCAAAGAGGAATATTGCCTTGCGATATTTGTTACACTCAAACGTTTTGTTCATTAGGATTGCTCAATAATGATCATGAAAATGGATCCACATTTAAAGTCTTTAACTTTTCAATACACATCGAAAAAAGGTTTCAATATTTTGTCGGTGTTCATAATTTCAATGATAACGCAAATGGGTTTTAGCATTATTAAGGTTCTAATTTTCAATATATTGATATTTGGTTTGTTTTCTGAATAGTCCTTGAAGACACCCATACCATAATTAGTAGAAGCTTATCTTTTCTGTTTATACTATATAATGGGTTTTATTTTTTGTGCTACACTGTAAATTGGTAAAGGGAGCAACAAAGGACAAACGACCGCATTTATTTCATTGGAGACTAAATCGTCGCAAAGAATTATATAGAGCAAATCTGTTTTTAGACAAACCCTTGAAATCAGAAAAAAACCGAAGAAGAGTTATTCCCGATAAAGGTCATGGTCGTCTTTGACGGCTGTATAAAGAACAAAGTTGGTTGTTTAAGTATTTCAAGATGGTCCATCTCTTCCATGATTTTGGTATAGTTGGACCAGTATTACTTGGGAGAAATGGACCGTTCACTATACCTATAAAATCCGCGATTTGTAAAATAAAACACAATAAAAACTAAATTTTTTATAGAATATAATTATGCCAACTGAGTACAAACGAAAAGGATCTTCCATGCGAGGGCAATGGTCAGAAGGGGACCTAAGACTGGCTATAGAGGCTGTCCAAAATGGGCAAATATGATGATATATGTGATTTGTGTGGGAAATATGCCCACAAAAGAAAGTAAAAATCTTTCCCTTTCTGGATTTAACTTCTCTTTTGTTTTTTATAATGTTTTCAGAAACTATGATTTTGTTTGTTTGATTATGTAGGAATAACCATCTCACCCGTAGCGCTTGGACCATCTGACCCATAGCATATGGGTTAGATGGACCAGGGAGCCCTTTTCTTTTTTATTTTTTATTTTATTATATAGAAGCTATTTTTAAGTTTTGTATGAAATGTTTATTACAATAAAGTATGTGTTGAATTGTTCATATCTGGTTTTGATTTAATTCTGCATAATAATAAAGTTATGAGTTTTAAAAAAAATGTGGTCCATCACTACCGGACTTACCCTATTGAAAATGGAACGAATTATAAAAAATAACATTAGAGATTTGAAATGTACATGAAGTAGTGGTTTTACTATGGTAAAAATGTTCTGCTATATCGCTGTTAATAAACGAATTATCTAACAAAAATAAAAATGGAAAATTTTGTTTTTTACTTTTTACGGAAAACTAAGGAACATTGCTAGTGTTTAAATATGGATCCTAGTAGTCCTTGTAATTCTAAACAGTTTCGTGCTTATTTTTTACTTCTTTTGAGACACCTTTGTGTGATGGACTGATCTTGCACACTGCACTGTGTATTTCTCACCAGAGATTTTCAGCAGTTTTCCCTAGCTTACAACAGAATTAAATGCTAACAGTAGTGGCATTGCAATGAGCTAGATAATATGCTTTGGCCCTTTCAATCCAATAACAACGTTACACTAACCTGTCTCAACTTTCTCAAAATTTGTACACGACTAGCAGAACCCCGAATCTAAATTATCCCAAGACGTAGGTAATTTCAGGAAAACTTACTTTTAAGGGGACAGTTACTTATGGGAACTTCTTGATTCTACTTCGTACTATCTGGTACGTATAGTTTCTATACCACTGAAGAAAAACAACGGACGACATATATTTGGTAGTTTAGGAATATTTATGCAAGGGGCTAAGTTTGATTTCTATTCAATGTTAAAATTAAATATGCTTAAAAAGCTTGTCAACGTAATGCATGCATGCATCCCGTCAAAACATTGTGTCCCCAAATTTCCGCTTTTGTACAAAATCAAACAATTGCATGATTGAAAAGATGATTCTTTTGTTTCTTATTTTCTGTCAAAAGTAATCTTACACTATGCTGTGGACGTATTGATATCACAATTTCTACAATTTTGTCAAGAAATGAGACTGGAACAAGTCATTAGCGCGGTTGCATTACGTGAAGATGAAGGAAGCATTCGTTGTATCGCCTACACATCAAATGTGGTTCATAGCACTGTCTTTGACTTTATAATTCGATATACCCAAACCGGACAATATACTAGAAGAGCTGGTTCTGGTCGGAATCATGTGGTTAGCAGATGGGATGATAATTCTATTTTCTTATCGGTGCTTGGGGACGTCGTCTATCCGCACGATGCAAGAACTGTAACTGATCGGTTAACTGAAGTAATAGAAGAGGGGGTTTCTGCAAATACAGTTGCCAGAAGACTTACAGAACGTGATTTATACTCGAAAAGACCTGCTACTGACTCCCTATTAACTCAGGCTCATATAGTGGAAAGGGCGCGTTTTGCTTGTCTGAGTTCACAGATGCACGTGAACGTGTCTGGTGTAGACAAGGAGAAAGGTATGTTCTTGCATCATATCGCCAAGGATCCCCTTCTATGGACTATCATTAATGGTTTGGGCGGGCATATCCTTGAATGGTCGTACAGCACTGGTAGTTTAGGCAAGTGATACAATTAACGCTATTAAGTTATCCCTTATGCTTATAGTTTATACTAACGGACGCTAACGCGAGGCGGTATGTTGCAACCAGAGTGAGGAAAGTGCCGAAGTTCTAATCAAAATTCAATAAATCGTATCTGGGACTTACTTGGCCGTCGTTTTCAACGGCGTGCTCACGTCCTTAGAGACCCTTAAAGAGCTTCAGTTGCGTTAGAAAAAGTATGGACACGAATTGACCAAGAAACAGTTGCAAAATTAGTGCAAAACATGCCTCGTCGAATTACAGAAGTGATACGAGCTCGTAGTGGCACACCCATAATTAAACAATTTGTTTTTACCGCTTTTATAGCATTTTCAGATTATATTAATTTCATTTATTTCGTTTTTTTTTTGCTTTTCCCACTTGATTCGATTTTTCTTTACTATTTCCATTAGATATTAAGTAAAAATGGTTTATAACGTGGAATAGATTGTAAAGTACACAAATACATTTTAATAATGAATTGCTGTTTTGTAAAATAATAACAAGGAAAAGCTAAGTGTTCAGATTCTTTTTGACGAGCAGTGTATATAACCGTCCTGGTTTATTGGGTCCTGGGCGCAGACTTTAGTGGGAAGTTTAGTTAACGGTAAACGCGGCAGTGGTGCGTGCTGTTCCTTGATGCCATACTTTGTCAAAGCCCTGTCTGACATCTAGGAATACGGCACAGCAATATTTCATGTCTTCTAAATGATTTGTTAATCACATCAGTTACACGGTGACACTGTTGTTGAACGCAGTAATATACGAAAATGTTTGATGATTACATAATTTTAATATAGTTATTTTGAATTAAACGATAGTAATTAATAATAGTCCTAATAACACTAATCAAGATTTTTATCAGAAATATCCAGGGGACATAAAATCGGAAAAAACATTATGTTCAATCATTTTGCATACAGGCTGTTGTAGACCACCCTTTTCCTTTTGTTGCGGATGAGTTATGAAGTTGATGGAAACATTTTTGTACCAAAGCAAATGCAAAGAATTTACTGGCACTGTTAGAATTTTGCCGGGAAAACCGGAAGCAACTTTGAAATTTCAAATAGAAGCATAAGTCATATTTGTTATCGTTGGATAGGGATTTTAAAAATAATTCTTTTTTATTTTGAAATTTTAGTTTGATATCTCTTACTTCTTCTTCGATTGCTTTATCTCTTATAAGACGTAGCGATCTTCTCTCCTATGATTGTGTTGCGCGTTTAAAGTGACACAGACATAGAGGACCTACAGCTTAAAGTGGGCTCCGCACAGGAAGTGTAAACACTGCTACTTCCGAGAAGAGTTACTAGGCAGAATATCTCGCTGGATTGTCATTGCCTTGCGAGGGAGAATGTCCGTTAAAAATCCGATGTTCCGGTA
>JABXWE010048532.1:0-10725 GCA_014611495.1 Limonius californicus
GGATAGGATTTTAGAAGCCGTGGAAGAACAAAAAAGAAAAATGAATATTAAATTAAATAAAGGTGTTAAAAATCCTTAGATGGAACACCTACAAAAAAAATATTAGTCGAAGAAACTACTTCGAAGTCTGATTCTTTGATCCGATATCCGATTCTGACGCATTAAGTGATGAATTTGAGGACAAAGGACTATTGGATGATAAGGTATTAGTTGTAAAGGAATTCGTGTTAGTTGAATTTGCCACTAAAAAGAGAAAAGTGTACTCTGTTGGAGAAGTTGAAAACGTGTTGGGTAATGACGAATATGAAATTAACTTCCTTAAAAAGAAAGAAGACTATTGGAAATTTTATTATCCAGATGTATCTGATAAATCAATCATCGATATTATACTGAAGTTACCTGCCCCCAGTTGCGGTGGTGGAACAGCACAAACTTCAGTGTGCTACAGTTTTTCAATTAACTTTTCAAAATATAATATTGAATAAAAAGTTATAATTTTTTTTATAAATTTTAAAGTATTCTGTCACATTTTCAATAAAAATACTCTGTTTAATGTTAACTCTGTAAGCCATATTTTTTATAATGTATAAAAATTATTTGTGGTATCCCGTATCCCAGCCTATACAGGCTAACTGTACGTGCCCGCATCTACCCCACGATTGTAGGAAAAAAATTCATTGAAAAAAAATCCACGGAAGATAAATCCAAGAATAAAAATCCATGGAAAAAAATTCTTAGGAAAAAACACCAAGGAAAAAAATCCCAATTTTAAGATTTACACACAACGTTTCACTTCGCTTCACGTTCTTTAAATATTTGTGTAAAATTCAGCCTATTATTAGATGGATTATTATCGGAAGGAACTTAGAATGCGACAGTTTTTTGCTTAAACAATTACTAAATAATTGATTTTCCTTAGATAGAACAGAAATAACTTAGCTGAGAATTTAAAGCAATTAGTACAGACCATACTTAGATGGATTACCAGATTATTTACAAGATTCTATTTGGACTGTTGACTACGCTATTGTCTTTATATAAGAAACTTTAAGTTAAGAATGTAAATATAAATTTGTTTATTATAATAAATAAAATTTGTCAAAATGGCACAGTGGTAATTATTACATAAAAAGATGAAAAACAAATACGCATAACAAAACTCGATCGTTAATGTTATGTATGTAGACCGATTAAAATAACTGAAATAAAGCACTTAAGCAAAACAATAGAAAAAGGAGTCTGGTTTATAGAATAAAGCGAAAATAAGTGAAGTGTTTTTCAGAGCAGTAACTTCCAAGATTATTTTTCCGTGGATTTTTTCCTATGGATTTTTTTTCATGGATTTTTATTCTTGGATTTTTTCCGTGGATTTTTTCAACGGATTGTTTTCCGCTTACCCTACTCCACAGCTTGTCCACTTGTCCATGTTTTTTTTCAATGCCTTTTACATTAGAAAATCATTTGAAAACAAGCGGATGAAACACGCAGGTCATATATGTTATAGAGTAGAGGATATGGAAATATTAAAGCGGAATTTTAAAAAGAGCTTACAAAAAAACTACAGACATTATAAAAAAAGTGTCCGCATGTGCTCCGCTCTCCCCTAAGAACTTTTGATACTCGCTAAAAACAAAAACAAATACTACCCCCTGCCATGACTTTGTTTTAGTTACCTACGTACATAATAATATGAAAAATAATTTTAATTTATATAAGAAAAATTATTTAATTTACCAGTTAGCTGCAAGATCGACAAAATATTTTGTCGCTATCCATTTACTCATTGTATAATATTCGCAAGAGATTAAGACTATCGGAGTATCGGACACGTTGTAACGACGAGATAAGATTCTATTCTAGGGTTACTCAATGGGAGAAAATACTTTCCAAACTACAAACAAAATGTAGGTATGTATCCCACTCAATATCCACCCTCCATTGATAAACAAGAAACTAGTAATAAAATGGATTAGGTTGGTACTTCAAACTTCAAACTGTCAGGAATTCCAGGCGCAGGTCATTACCTGTCCAGCTCTGAATTATCGGTGATCTGTGTGCACTACTCGGAATTTCATAATCTTATTTTGACCACAACGAAAATTTACAAATGAGTCATGCAAAAGGCCGAAATATGCAAGTTTATCTAACTTTTGCAAAAACATGCTGCAAATGCCCAAACATGCAATATATGCAATCACTAATTAGCGTTAATTAACTCTTATCAGTGTAATTCGTCCACATAATTGACTATAGTCAAAGATATACAAAAATTAAAATATATGCGCTTTGCATATAATCAGCTCTTTACTAATAACTATGGAATGGGAAAGTGAAAAATCTTACCAATAGCTCAGAATGTGTAATTTATTAAAAATAACTCATGAGTGCTCGGACATAAAATAATGGTAAACGGAAAATATTTTTTAAATTGACTTTAGTTGCTTGTTTCCACGGTACGTTCCACGCATGTACATTAGGCAAATAATGAAAACAAATTATGAAATGTTTACCATTTCTGTAAGAAACCCCGATTTAAGAAGGGAATTTAAGTAACTAACCGTATCACCCGTGTATAACTATCTTGATTAATAACTCGTCTAAAAGATAGGTAATTAGAAACTACATATAATTAACGATGACAGTATCTCTATAAAAGTATCCTCAAGAGAAAAAAAAACTTAAATTAGTGGTGACACGACACATTTTTATACCAAACCTGTAATAGCACCCTACATGACAGAAATTCCCACTATAATTAAATGGATAAATAATTATTACTTGGTAGTCCCAGCACATATATGTTCTATCTATAAAGATTAATTTAAAGCATCATTTTTTAACTTTTTAATTCACAACCGGTTGCAGTGGAAATAACCCGCAGAGTGTATTATGTACCTTCGTGCACCCGGGGTACGGCACTGCGGGACGGCAGGTAAGCAGGTGCGTGCCCTAACGTCACCACAGCCCTATTCCGCCGAGCCCCACACACGTTATTGTGGAACAAAGAAACCTACGGCCCCAGGAAAAATATACACAACCATATTTCTCTCATTTGCAGCGTGAAATAAAATTTCTGGGCACCTAAGGTGGTTTCCGATTTCTAAATAGGCGCAGAAGCGTGACCGGTTTAGGGTACCCTAAAGTTTTAAATTTGACGTTAAATGAATTTTAGTATTTTGTGGAAGGGAATATCGTTCGAGGTGGTTTTTATGTTCAATTTTGAAAGAATAACGATTTTGCTTCAAACGTTCCAAGTTTCTTACACTTTGGATCTTCACATTTTCAACAGTAACTATATTGACGTGAAGGTCCCACAATATAATAAAACCGAAATACATCCAGAAAATTGATACTCAAAATATATTATTTAAACTTGAATACTTGTCAGCCATGCCTTAAAAACTGCCACGAAATATTGTACATACAAGAATAAATACAGTTTGACAAGCCATCTTTGCCTAACGTCTGATTATTGACAGGATTAGAAAAAATGAAAACATATGTAGGTAGCATCCCCAGATGTGCTTTTGATTATGTAATAAAAATATTTTACATTCTAAGAAGGAATGATACCAAGTACACAAATAGGAACATGCTATATATCTGCTGTGTGCATGCAGTTACACAATGTGGCGAAGCACAAAGAAGCTTGTATACAGAAAGGAATATGCAAAGGACGTGTAGGTACTCTCGCCAATACTTTTCAATATCCAAGAAAGGAATCCACTACAAGTGGAATAAAAATCAGTGGTGTAAAAATATTATGCTGTGAAATTCCGGCTACCTTGGCAGAAAGCGAAAAATAGCTTCAAACAGCTTTAAGCTTAATCAAAAATCCATTCTCAAATGACTATAATGTGACAATAAACAGAAAGAAATCGGAAACAATAGATTGCGGTAAAAATATAAATAACATTGACATAACTGTATAGGGCATGAGGCTCTCCAGCAAGTAAACGAGATCTCTTATCTGGGCAGCTTGATAACATCAGATGGACGATGTGACAGGGAGATTAAAAACAGAATAACACAAGGGAAACGGACTTTTTATGCTAAGAAGAAGTTAAAAACAGTAAATGCCCTATCAATAACAGCCAGAAAACAATTTATTGAAACATTTGCATGCAGTATGTTGCCCAAAAGAAGTGAATCTTGTACAGTAAGAAAATATATGCTTTCAACTAATGACGAAGGAGGTAAACGATGAACACAAACACAATAACGAAGAGACACTGATAGAAATTTCACTAAGAAGAAAAGGATTATTCAGCACAATATCAGAAGAGCGTGTGAGAGGTAAAACTGCAGGAACCGGACGTTTCGGCGCAGACCGGGTTTGGAGCAGGAACGGGTGTATGTAGAACCGTTTGGGCGCAGGGACGGTTTGGCGTAGATCCGTTTGGGCGCAAGGACGTTTGGGCGCAGGAACAGTTGGGCGTAGAACAATTTGGGATCAGGGTTGGTTTGGCGCAGACCCACTTGGGCGCAAGGACTTTTGTGCGTATGTGTATATTACAGTTTAAAATATTAAAAATAGTAGTAAAAATGTAGAATTTGTTTGAGATTTAAATCATACATTTGTATTTTGGTGATTTTAAGATTTTGAAACTGGCATTTTGAAAAATTATAGTATACAGTATTTTTCCAATTGTTAAAAATCGTTCTTGCAGGCAAAATAATAATTTAGGTCAATGAAAATTTTGCAGGGCCGTGGTGGAGGTACTCTCTTGCCAGCTCGGTCGGCATCAAAATAGTTGCCGAAAGACCAACTTTTCGCACTTAGTGCGGAGAATATTTTCTCTACAATCTAGGTTTTATTTATGGAATAACTCAAGGTAACGGCTTCAATAGCAGCGTTTACTAAAACAGTGCGAATGTTTCATATTTAGATAGTTATTGAGTAGACTCAATACTTTAAGATAAAAGGCGTATTGAAGTTTTAATACATTTTTTACCTTAAAATATGTGTTTCCTAATTAATCTGTGCTAAATGGTAGTTATTCTCGGTGGAAGGAGAGCTACCAAACAAATACATTAGACATAAATTAAATACACTCATAAAAATTTTATTTAATTTTATAGGCCAATACTAATTTTCTAATTAAATAACTTAAATACAACAACACAATTGTTGTATAAAAATATTTAAGAATGCTTATTTTTCAACTTCTGATGAAGATATTTTTAATAAATTTGATTGATTAATCAAATTGGATAACACAGTAATTTTGTATAAAAGAAACCACTTTAATATATGATTGCGCACAAACGTACCTACGCCCAACCGACTCTGCGCCCAAATTGCTCTACATCCATCCGTTCCTGCGCCCAAACGGATCTGTGCGAAACAGGTCGCGCCAAAGCGGCCGCGCCAAACCGGCCGCGTCTAGACCGAAAACAAGCCAGTCAAGGTACTGCAGACTACCGATAATGGTAATTAATTATAATTAAAATTCATACAGCCTAAGAGCATGCAATTTACCATACCATATTAAAAATAAATAATAATAAAAACTCCGGAAATTTGATACATTTTTTTGCAGTACTTTTTCGTAGGACGCAAACCGTACCGGTATTTTTATTCATCGGGCTCTCTACCTTCAAAATTGAAAGTCACTACGTTCTATTTTCCAAATTCCGAAGCTAACCTAAACTTTAAGAAATCTGATAGCCCCAAAACCTATACGGATTTTCTGAAAATTTCTAATCCTTTCGCCGTTTCTTTAAAACCATACATCCGATTATAAACCTTACATTATTAACAGAACTTCGGGATTACAACCATAATGCGAACACAGATGTTTAAAATTCAAAATGTAAAATGACACGTGTGTAAAGTTTTCGCGAGCTCCATCTGTACGACGTATCGACGGCCGGTTCTAACATCCTCGAAGCGGCTCGGTCGATGCCGGCTAAGTTTTATGCCGATCTTTTGCTTTTTTTTCGGCGTTCGGCGTCCCCGCGCCCCCTTCGGGGATTGTAAGAACCGCCTTCGCCGGCCGTCCATGCGCCGTACTTATGCGAACAGATTGAGCCCGCGACCGACCCGCTGCGATGACGTGGACACGTGCTGAAAGTCGATTCACGTTTCGACTTTGGCAGCCCCTGGCGGCCGAACGGTACGAGCTACAGGAAAGTGCCATAAGGAAAAGTTGCTGTCCCCGACGAGGCCAGCAACATATCCAGACCGCAAATCGCAAAATTTACCGGGTGCCGTCTATGTTCCATAAACTTGTTATTTTCAATCATCTGTCATTTTTTTCTTGATGATCTTTTTTATGAAACTCAAGGATCAGATGCAGAATTAAAATACCTTTCTTTTTTCATTCGTTCATACAATTTTGCTTCTTAAATGCATATTCCAGAACTGCAGTAAATAGTTTGGGGGACATGGTGGCCCATTTGCCTAAATCCCCTGCCAATTGGTATGCGTTTGGTGTTCTGATGTAGTTTTATCGTCATTTCTGCATTTTTGTAGATGTTGTATATTACCTTTGTGTACCAATAATCGACACGGCATTCTTGCAGCGCTCCTATAACTGCCTCCATCTCAACTGTATCGAAGACCTTAGGAAAGTCCACAAAAAACAAAGCTAGTGGTCTGTTGTATTCAATGTATTTTTGGATTATTGTTTTAACACTTTGTAAGTTGTCATTGGTCCCAAATCCAGCACGAAAACCGGTCTGCTCCAATGCTTGGTAGAAATTAGGGTTAAGTGGGAGAGCAGTTTATGGGTTGTTACTCCTCCATAAACTGAACTTCGCCCTAGTTCTTAAAGAATTTGTTTATTTTTTTTTCTCTGTAATATCTGGTAGTGATTTTGATCCTTAATTTATTATACGCTTCCTTGATATTAAAGTGTCTGGCTTTAAATCTGGAGCCGAATCTGTTTGCTTTGACTTTTGTACAACAGCTGATAGAAATCTTCTACCACTGTCAGTATTCCTCCTCTGTTTGTGATGACAACTCCTTCTTTGTTATTACCTTTAATTATTTCTCTGTTTCCATTTCCATTTCCTTCGTGCTTTTATTGTTTTCTATGGTTTGTTTAATTTCCTTTGTTTGTATTCTCTGATGTCTTTTCGTATCTTCTTCTTCTTCGACTGCTTTATCTTTTACGAGACGTAGTCTTTTCGTATAGCTTTCGATATTTGTTTGTTCATCTCCTTTAGCTCTTCAGCATTTAGCGTCTTCTGACTCCTCTTCTGCATTAGATTCCTAGTCTCTTGACTGAGTTTTTCTTCTCTTCTTGTTTTGACACAGTGTTTGTTTCGACTTTCTAGTAGGGCATTTGTTATTTTTTCGTTTTAAGTCATTGATATTTTCTTCCGAGTCGGTGTTGTCCAGCCGTTTATTAATGTCTCGCGAAATTTTTCTGCAACTGGTGGGTTCATCCATGGTCTATTGATCTTCTTGTTTAATATTTTATATCGTTCTTTATTGATGTTAATTAATATTTTCGTTCTCACCATCCTGTGGTCGCTTCCAATACGAAACTTATTTCGTACCGACACGTCTTTAACTATGTGTTTTTTGTCGGTTATTACAAATCAGTTTCGTTTTACGTGCGAACGTCTAGACTTGCCCAGGTCTATCTTCTGTTTGGTTTTTTGTAGAAGAAGCTGTTCATCTGAAACATATTATTCTGAAGCAAGAATCCCAGCATGGTCTCTCCACGATGTTGTCTAAAATGTATTAAATATAAATATCTTTATAAATAATAACATATAATAAGAAAATCCACCAAGAGAAAAACCTAGTTTGTATTGTTTCCAAAGCTAACATGTAATTTACGTTCATGAAAAAACGGTTAGATTATCAATCTACCATATTTGTATTTTCATTTAATCTTCAAGACATAAACATATGTTTAGAGCGATACTAAACAAATACGAATAACTAAATTTGATCTTACATTTTAGTTTTACATTTGTTTCTACGAATTTTTATCACTGGATTCTGTTGGTGCTTGTCCAACCGGTAATAACTTTAAATACACTTTACAATTAACAAATAATGACAACTGGCTACTGAAGGTGGCTGTATTTTATACACCAATACAAATCTTTAAAATTAATTAAACCCAAGGCAATTTTACCTTAGTTTCGTCAGTTGTGGAGGAGAAAGAGAGACAGCACAATGTGGGTGTTCGTGGTTCTTCCTTGGAAAAAAATGCAAGTACGGCCCTTGGGTGTTAGATTACGAAACGGAAGATGCACGCACACACCAATGGGACTCCAACTGAGATTGCATCACCTCGCACAATCACAAAGGAATTTCTTCGGAAAGCGGAGGCTTTAGAAGTTTTTGCCAATCGGGAACAAAATATTCGCACAAACTTCCAAAGGGTTTGTCGCAGCAGCGTCACATCCAAAGGGCGACAAAAGGGGTTCAATATAAATCCGTAAAAGCGATAAACAAATTCGCAATGAATTGCCTTACAATGGTTAAATCCAGCCTATTTCTTAAATCCGACGCTTATCGATGGTTCTGTTCACGTGGTACGGTGATAACAGCTGTACGAGAATTTACGCAATGGTTACCCATCGAAACCCAAGCCGCCTTCCCCGCAGTACTTGTCGTTGGCGCTGAGGTCTTAGCAAACAACCGGGTCGAAAGGAGATCTTAAGTCGACTACCAAAAAAACCCAACGCAAATATGCAGCAGCATATTTTGTGTATGTCAAATCACCCCGTGATTTGTTTGCTTTTTCTACAAATAATTATAGTTTTAGAGGAAAAATACTTATTTAATGGCTAAACTATACTATGTTACATAAGGGCGTTTTGTATGAACTATCGTAATACACACTTTTTGTATAACAAAGAGAGAATCTATCAAAAACGGAAGAAGTTTTATACGTTTGTAACTTAATTTAATTTCATTATACATAGTGAAAACTGAAGGTGCACGCTGTTTACTTTTAAACACTTCAACTAGTGTAATATTAAAACAATCACCTTTTTTCTTGTGTATATCAACAGCGTAATGCAAAATTGCTTTCCATGCCAAAACGTTTTCAACCAAATCATAAAGTAAACAAATCCAATTTAAAGTTTTCATTAATACTAAAAACGCGGGAATAAATTCGGCGCTGGAGGGAAAAATCGTCAGACAATGACACACTGCAGAAATATATTCTCTAGCCGAATTTGTGGATTTATGTAGACAATATTTATGCTTTCGGTTGTCTCAAATGCACGTGCAATAATGCACCGCAATATGAATACGCCTCCGTCGCTGCGAGCATTAAATTTAAACGCCAAAGCATTCTGCAAATATAGAAATGCCTTTTTGATCTTTTATTGCGGTTGTTTTTGGAGGAAAAATTGCTACATTAACATTTGTAGCCTTTATGCAGTTAGTATGGCCAATCATTGTAAATGTTTTAGTATTTTAGGACGTTTTCCGGTAAAAGTTGTAGGATGTTTTCGCGCATTGAAAAATTCAAAATACGAGGGGAGCAAATCTTTCTGTCCTGATCCCTTTAACGAAGTGGTAGGCCTTTAATTTTTCAAACTTTGAATTATCAACGCATTTGTCACAAAAGGTAAAATCTGGTTTAATTGTGGTTATTGGCTAAATGTTATAAGGTTTTCTTGTAAGTGATAAATGGAAGATCAGCGTTTTTATCAGAAGAGTGTCAGTTCTAATAGGAAGGTAATGCATGAGAATAAATTAAAATCACTCGAAACATTTGTGGAACTAATATAATCTCTGAAATATAGTTTAATGATAGAGAACATATCAAGAGATCAATAAAAAGCTGATCCCCAGCGGGCTGTGGAATGAAAAGTAACGTCTAAAGGAATGTTTATAATGTTAATTTTAGGTTAGGTTGTGTTAGCTGGAATTAAATAATAATGTATCGTCATTTTTAGGAGCAGAAATCTTTTATTGAGCAACAGCAAAAAAATGAATAAACCTGAACTAATGTAATGATCACAACAAATGTTGAAAATTTCTGCCTTCTTCCTCCACACATTTCTGAGCTCGTCTTCTCATACCTTCAAAAACATTTTGTAATAATTGAGGTGAGTTGTTAGTTTCTTGACAGTTTTCTTCAATTCTAAGTTTCAGTTCGTTTAAATCATTAACTGGAGTTTTAAAAATGGTGTTTTTCAAATAGGGCATAGAAAAAAGTCTAAAACAGTAATATCACAAGAGCGAGGGGGCCAGGGTGTTGCAGTATTCCTACTAATGTTTCGGTCATCTAAATATTCGCGTAAAAAATTAATTGTATCTGCAGCTGCATGAGCTGCTGCGCCATCCTGTTGCAGAAAACCATCCCGTAGCTCATCATCGTGAAGTTCATTTAAGAAAGGTTGCAATAATTCGTTCCTGTAACTGGCTGCAGTTAGCGTGCCTTCGAAAAATATTGGCCCAACTAACCTACGACGACTCATTCCAACCCAGGCTCCTATTTTCTGTGGATGAAGGGGAGCTTTAATTGTAACGTGTGGATTCTCGCTACTCCAAATGGTAAAACCGGGCTTCGTCGGTAAAAAAAGGTTAAATATAACTGCTCATCATTGAGATTATCCAAAAACCAACGAGAAAACTGAACTCTTTTTGGATAATCCTGTTCTAAAACTCCTGAACGAAAATAAATCGGTAAGGCTGCAGATGCAAAGCTTGTCTCAATATTGTGTGGCATGTACCGTAACTTAAATCATCAAGTAAAATAATCAACTTGCTGGCATAAATGTTTAATTGGTGTTTTT
>JABXWE010048534.1:0-10562 GCA_014611495.1 Limonius californicus
GTTTGAAATTAAATATGGCAGAATATGCACGCGCTTTTATTGTTCAACTTCGCTTCTATGGGAAAACGAGATCAGCCCGTTTGCGTATCAGCCAAGCACGCGTATCAGTTATCAGTACAAAAGCAGCGTTTGCCTCGTGAAAAAGAAAATACTGGAAAAAGCTATCTGAACTCAACTTCAAGCCTTGAAAAATTGTATTTGTCAAACAAGTGCGCACCCTGAAAGCAAAGATGACGGTTACAGATAAAGACGCGCTGCAAAACAGAATCAGCATTTTTTTAAAGAAAAAATTTAAAAGATAACATATTGTTTTCGAATCTTCTCTGGGATTACCCCTATTTAATACAAAAACGTAGAACGATTGCCGATAAATCTTTTCCATGATAAATTGTCTTAGTTTCGCGGTTTAAACTAAAATTTATTGTCCGCAGAAAAGAATTTAGAAATCAACCAGAAATAATTCAAAGAAGAACCCGTACAAATAACCTTTAATGAGGTCTGAAGTACATAAATTATAGGACACAAATTGATTCCTCTGGCAGTGTATAGATTTGGAAAGCTCTGCGCTTCCGGTAGCTTTATAATTTTCAAGAATTTACACCATTGAAAATTATGGCTGTACGCAATGACCATCCATATTCTATACCTTCGTAAAATCCCCTATAGCAAAATAATCTGGCTTCGCTTTTAGACCGGTTATAAACACCTAACCGTTTCGGTAGCCCGTGGATAAGCAAAACAGTTGGGGTGTGTTAAAAATTCGCATTGAAGTAATGTACAGAAAGGGAGGGACAATATTCTTGTTACCCTATTCTGTTTATTCCCGCTATTAGCAGTGGAAATAATATATATAATTGGTTTTTCATTAGCCTTAAGCCTATATTACACGACCTTAAATTTAGCACAAAATGTACATGTAAATGTATTTGAAAATATTTAGAACCGTTACATACACCAAATTCATAAGCAAATTTTGTGCTAAATTTTCATGTAAATTATTTAGAACGTGTTCTGAAACTGGAAGTAAAAATGCGTGAAAATCAGCACATAAGTGTCTAAAGCAAATGGAAAATGCTGCCCATGGCTGTTTCACAGCATAACCGAAGAGGAGGCGTAGTTAAGGGATTGCGCCAAATTTAACCATTTAAACGGATGGGGTGAAAAGTAATGCTAGGAATGTGTCTCCTTTATTCTTTTGTGTCGGCCGCGTAACGATCCCGCCAATTTTATGTAATTTCAAACGCGTGTTCGGATTCACGATAATAACCAAAACAAAATAACAAATACAGAATAGCCTCAAAATGAGACGAAAAATAAGCACAACCAACTGGTTGAACAAAATACCAGTGATACAAACCTAAACCATAATGGCAAAAATATTACTGAAATGTTTATCAATACGTAAGAGCACATACTAAATTTACCATTAAAATTGATACAGGTTGCATACAGGAAATTGTAAACCTTGCGTAATTTAGTAATAAATTTGCATACAAATGCATCATGCAGCTTGCACCCTAAACATAACTAAGTTAAATACGGTCGTCGCCTCAGCCGGGGTTTGACCCCACGGCCGATTGAGCCAAATCACAAAGTCGCAAAATCGCAAGAGTTCACCATGATCGTCTTCTATTTCAGATCTAAACAATTGTTTGCATTGTTTAATGCTGTTTTGAAAATTTCTGAGTAATCAGTTGTTTTTCGTCGTTGTTCATATATTTTAAAACAAATTTGAGTAGATTTAAAGTTTTTGGTGTTCGTTTCAGCACTATTTTTGTATTTGCCTTTGATATTTTTGGAGTTTCTAAAATTAATATTTATAAAATAGTAGTGAAAAATTGGATATGCTGTGCTGTTTTCACCTGATCTAGCAATGATCGATTTTTTTATATGGGGATAGATGAAAGATATAGTGTATGACCCGCTTTCTCATAATATTCAGGAACCGATTAACAAGATAACTGCAGCTTGTCGAATGATTTGCTTTCCCGACGACCCGTAACCAGATAGATGGAAAAAGGCCTACAGCTTAGCTCAGAGGAGTAGTGGGAGTTCATGAAAATCGCTTACGGGAGGAAATCTTTAGTTGTGTACAGGGTATGTCAAAATAAGTGGGCGCCACCTTCCAAATCCAGCTGATTGGAGGTCCTCGTGAAAGGCCGAGAAGAGAACAGCTTACGGGAATGGAGCTTACCTTTATTGTGCCTCCTCCTATATATTTGGAGCCTGCAAAATTCTTACACAAACAAATACAGAGGACACAAAAATAAAAGAGGCAGTAAATTTTAACACACATATAATGAAATTATTGGAAACGACCGTATAACAAAAATGACAGGCAAAAGTCATTTTATAATTCTAGATTACAACAGAACGTTCAAGAAAGGGGGAACTCGCCGCCCGTGGCCAACGATATTTAAAATCTTTTAATAACTCTGCGTGGTCAGTGACGTCGAGTATACAGGAATCATAAAATATCAACGAAATTACTTTTTACAAATATTAGTGCAAATAAATACAATTTGCGACTGAAGGTCGCTTTTTGTACCAACAAAAAAGTTTAATTAGGTCAAATTTTGTCGCGCGTAAGTTCACGACACACAAAAACTGGTCTGTTTTTACTTTAACTTCCGGTGGAAGCAGCCACAATTCCGGAGAGTTGACGGGATGATGTTGAAAATTCACAAATACACCCCTGGAGACTTGATTGAATGAAGTGAACAAGGACCCGAAACTTTGATGCGTTCAGCGCACCGATGGTAACCGCAGTGCGACGAGAGCTGGTTTCGAAATTAATCCGCCAAACGGCGATCGGCCAATTCACACGGAATTGCTTTTACCGGGCTTGAATCCAGTGTTTCCTTTTAAATCCGGCAGTAGCCGGCAGTACCCCTTGGTAAAACATCGAAACGGAACACACATAACGAATACCCCTGGAAAAAAAAACTCAAAAGCCGCCACTTGCAGCACTCGATATATTTACGGCTCTGCCCTGAAGATATAGTTTTGGGAAGGTCCGGAGCCAGGAAAGGTCTAAGGCTGACTGACATAAAAACGCAACGGGAATCTGCACTTCTTCCACAAAAAAAAATGCACCATAATTTGAAATATTATGAAAAGAATTCCAGAACGAAAACGGACACGTGCGACCTTCGAGGGAAGCCCAATATAAATTCTAAATGTTTACCACTGTTTAACAAAGACATTCCTAGAAATCCCGTCTGATCGGCGAAAATTATCTTACAAAAAAAAAACCTTGAACAATTCTGAAAGGAAAATACTAACAAAACTTAACAACGCTCAATCCTACAAAGACGCAACGTAACCAAAACTGTATCCAACATACAAACGGCAATTAAAATAGCGTTATTCATTCTTACGAAGCGGCAAACAAATTAAGAAATTAATTCATATAAAGTGGCAAGTTTTAAAAGAGCATAACAGATTATGAGAAAAATGTTACAGAATGGTGGAAGAAATTTTATTAGAAGGGTTCATAAATATTTGGAATGTAATGGTAAATACTGTAAGCACCTGCTGAACTAGAAAACTGTTAATTAAAGTTATTATTCTTTTGTTATTCAAAAAACCTAATAAAAGAGGATCATGGCCAACTCTTGTGATATAATTGTATACCTTTCCTAGTGTTACTAAAATACAAATCCTGACTTGTTACACATTAATGGAAAGAGAATTTGAGGCATAGTCGTCTGATAGAAAGATATATTATAAAGTCTTTCATTTGAAAAACCAAAGTTGAACATTTTCCGAAAAACTAGTAGGCTATGGAAAATTATTATTGTTGCTAAGTTATAGATTAAGTGGAACTAAGAAAGTTTTTCCCTCGACTTATGTTGTATCTCTAATATTACTGAAGATATAGACTGGCTAATGAAAAACCAACCATCCTGAATAACATATTCAGGTGATGGGCCAGCTACACCGTTTTCTCATGAAATTTTGTTTTACAATCTGACCGTACCATCTCAATTGCGTTGTGTTGGCAATGGTATGGCAGACGCCGTAATATTTTATGGTAAATTTTTTTTTAATTATAGTGTGTAACATCGCAACTAATCTAAAAGACGAACCAGCAACTTTGATCTAACTTAAATTAACTAAATGGTTGCCCTAAGAATTCACTCACTGGTGTCCCCTCAGTTCTGTCTTGCAACACTTTTTTGTTTGTTAACACTTCACTTTGCTATGGTTTTTTCTTTCACTTTTACGTTTCTTTACACTAGTTCAATGGTTTGGTCCTCTTGAGCCTTCTTACTAGATGTGCATTGTCGAGGAGTTGGATTACCTCGACGTTTACGTGGTAATGAAGCCTGGTTTCATGCTTCTGGGCAAGGTCCTTTATTTCCTCCGTTGCGGTTTTTATCCCTAGATCCCAGTGGATATCAGTATTTCGAGCGCACTGGGGTACATCTACGATGTTCCTCAGCACTTTGTTTTGGAAATTTTGAATTTGTTTAATGTTAGTTTTGTTGGCGGAGCCCCAAAGTTGACAACCGTACTTTCATACTGGTTTTAAAACTTGATTGTACAGATGTAGCTTGTTATGCATTGAAAGTTGTGAGCTTCTTCTCAGTAGCCAATACATTTTCCTGTATTTTATATTTAGTTCTTCTCTTTTCTTCTTTATATGCTCTTTCCATGGTAGTTTGGCATCCAAGTTCATTTCAATATAATTATCTGTATTAGCATGCGGTATGATGCTGTTGTTCAGTGTCACTGGCACGTAATCATTCCTTTAGTTCATGAAGTTGTTATGCACTGACTTGCTTTCGTTTGTTTTATTCTCCCTCGTTTTGTTCATCTGTCCACCTGGTTTGCAGCTTGTTGTAATTTTTCAGCCGTTTCTTCAGTTCTGTCGCCTACTGCTAGTATTCCAGTGTCGTCTGCAAACGTGACTACCTTTATCTCGCTGGTTGACGAGGCGTCGTTGGTGTACAGGTGTGGTGTAGGTATAGCATAGGCCCCAGTACACTACCTTGTGGTACCCCTGCTTTAATTTCGTATAAGTCGGAGTATTCCTCTTCTTACTTGAACCTGAATAGTCTGTTTGAGGTGTAAGACTTCAAAAGTTCAGCAAATTGTTTAGGCAGATTTTTGTTTCTAATTTATGATTTAATCCTTGATGCCATATTGTATCAAAAGCCTGTGTAACATCTAAGAAGATTGCTCAGCAGACCTTTTTCTCCTCAAGACTTTTCTCTGTGGTATTTATTGCCCTGTGAACTTGCTCTACAGTTGAATGTTGGTTTCGGTTTTTTGAAATTATCGGTAAGAACGAGATGGGCTGATATGACGCTGTTTCACTCAGTGGTTTTGTTGGCTTCTGTATCATTATGACTTCGGCTACCTTCCATACGTTCGGTATATATTTTAGTCGAAATTCTGCGTTTATTAAGTTAGTTAGTTTTAGTATCCCTTTTCTGGGTAGGTGTTTCAATTCTTTTCCTGTTATTAAATCAAATCCACTTCTCGTGGAGTGACCAATTTTACTTCTGCCTCCTCTATTTCATCTTCTGCATACGGTGCTCCATTTTGTAGTTCTGCTTGTTGTTTCTTGCTAAATAGGTTTTAGTTGTTAGTGGTGGCACCTGGGTTATCGGTATTTTGATTTTTTTGGTTGCTTTGATTTCAGGAGTGCTGTCCCAGTGCTGAGTCTTGAACTCCAAATTAGATTTTTTGCGTTGAAGTTTCCAACGATAAATTCTTCTCATAAGCTTTATAGCAGGCTTAAATAGTCTCTTTTTTCCAGGTTATGCCTTGGCGGGCTGTAGATTGCTGCAACTGCAATCTTATATCCTCCTCTTCTGATATTTATAGCTGTAGCTTGTATTTCTCTCATTTTATATTTGGTTTCTTCGTAGTGCATTATGTTTTCTTTGACTATCACCACACTTCCTCCCCTAGCAGTGTTTTGTGGATGTATAGTGTGGTAAGTTTTATATCCTTTAAATTTAATGTAATTTTGTTTTGTAAGATGTGTCTCTAATCTATTTTTGCATATCCAGGAATACTTGTGGCTCGTTTTGATGTTGCTAGATACCGTTGGTATTCCAGGCAGCTACTGTTGTATCTTCTGTGTCCATTATTTTGTCTTTGAAGCAGTAGCTTTATTACTATTTCGTTCAATTTTTGCTAACTTCTCGGAGATGTTTTTTGCATTTTTTCTTGCTGCTCAAACTTTTTTTCCCGTTCAAGTTTTGACATTAGGTTTTGTAGTAGCTGGTTTGTCGAAAGTTTTGGTTTCTGTAAACATTCGTTCTTTTCTTTAGTCTTTGCTATTACTGGGAATGCTTTTGAGTCCCATCTGCACGGTGGTCTATTTTCTGACTTCCTTTCTTTCGTGTTACTTTGATTGGTTTTAGTTGCATCGTTTCTTATCTTTTGCACCATTTTTGGCCACTTTGTATCTTCTGTAGCTGGCTGGGTGGGCTTCGCCACAGTTGGCACATTTTGGCTGCTGTTTTCATTAATTTTTGTGTGGTGTTTTCCGGCACATTGTAATGCATCATAGTCTTTAATTTGGCTCAAAACAATTGGCGGCGGTTTCGGTACTTTTTCTGGGTTTTCTTTTTGTGGCTTTTTAGCTTCTTGCTTTGTCACCCATTCCGTATCTTTGATGAGTTCTTCTTCATCTGTGTAATATTCCTTTTCTTGTTGGTGGCTTTGTTCCAATTGTGCACTTTGGGCTAATTGCTGTTCATTTACCTTGTTTATTACTGGTTGTATTTCTGCGATTTGGTGCTGTAATAAGGAAACATTTTGATGTAATTCAATTCTTACATTTTTCTCTTCTTGCCAAGTATTATATAGGGTAATTTCATTAAGGATTCCTATTTTAATTTTTATTTTTTCTTATTTGTCTGCCATTGCATCAGGGGCATTGGAAGTCGTTGATATCATAATCTTCAACACCTAGCACTGATATGTGGGTTCTTGCTGCGCCTGCATTCCCGTAGTAGGTCAGGCGATGACCCGCTAACGCTCACACTTTTTTCTAACACTGTTACACGTTATCGGAGCACGGTTACAACACGTCCTTACTCTTTAAAATTCGAACTACTAATGATGGTAAAAATGGTAACAATGCTTGACATATTCGTCTAGATAGTTACTTATTAACCAAGAATTTAGTTTTTTCTTATAGTAGGATCTTTTAGGTATTTGCTCTTCACCGCTGTTGTCATAGCTACCGCTATCTATAATTATTAATGAAAGTTTTGTAGGGTTTGGTATCAAGAAAATTTTAAACCATGGTTCGAAATTTGTTGCCTGACTTTTTCCATTTTAAACCATTTGTATAAGCCTGAGTAGAATATTAAAACTCTTCTTGGTATTCTTCAACCATGGGTTGTCTAATGCTTACGGGTTACATGTTCTTTGATGACGTACATTTTGTACAGTGTATATCTTATGGTGTTCTTCAATATGGGCATTACTTACCTTTTAGCGCTATTATTTTCTGCGACATTTGTTCATGAACATCATATATGTTGATACCATTCCTCGTTAGGTTATAAATTGCAATGTCTAACAATCTAAAAGCCAACGAAATGCGATGAACGGAATTTGTAAGATAAATTAACCCTTCCCTTCCACGTAATCGTTCTCTCTCCTCTTAAAAAAAAATACAAAGCCTTCAAAATCAACTGTTCGTTATATGTCACTATTTCGAAGCAAGACTTTATAAACATTAAACACGAAATTGAAACAAAGAACAACAACAAGATATTGGCGATGTAGGTTATAAATACCGAAAACGCGAAACGGAGCAATTATGGAGAACAGTAAGAGAAATGGGCACGAACAATTCAAACGAGCGCAGGAAGTTTTAATGTTACTCTAAAAGGGTAATTCGGCGACTATATATAAAATAATGTTAACTAGTTCTATGCAACATTTCTTTTCATAGTGTATTATAATTTAGATCTTTGAGATTACAACTCCTAGTAGCTACAGCCGCTCCAGTGAGGCGTACACCGCCCTTCTTGGTATAATACATATAAATATACATGCTGTTTGAACGAAGAAGTATTTACAACGTTAGAGCTCCTGGAATCTATTTTTCACAGTTGCGCAAATTCAGCCTGCACAATGAATATAAAATGTATATTCCAATGATATACTGAAGTACTGGATAGAAGTAGTTTTCCAGCCAACATACCTAAGAATATTTTAATGTATTTTTAGCTTACAATTTTTGTGACATAGTAAGATGTCTCTACATGTGCTGCAGCATGTAGCTGTCGTACTGTTTACAGAAACCAAGATATAGGGTTCGGGGAAATATTTTAAATTTGCGTGGGAAGCGAAATCTGAGAGGTGCTTTAGAACGCATCTAAAGGGACTCCGTTAGCATTAAGATATTTTGTTTAGATGTTTTTTTTTCTAAGAGTTATTCTACATGTTACTAAGTTTATACTACTTTAATTTACATCAGCTACTATCATAGTTTATAAATAGTTGCTAAATGTGCTCTTCTAATTATTTTTCTGTGTTTACTTGGTAAAATCTACCGTAGCAAGACTTTTCTTAAGGAGATTCTACCCGCAGTCTTTTCTTTACAGAGTGACGTTGAGCTTTGTTGTGGAATTTTTTTAGAGATCCGTTAAATATGCAGTTTAAACTGCAATGGTTGTGTAATTATCGATTGGACCTCTAAATTATGTATATTAACTTGAATTTTAAAAAGATAAATTGTACAAAAAATATTTACGCTTTGGTATTATTTTAAATAGACGGAACAGGTTACAAAAAGCAAAGATTCTTATTTAATTAACATTTGGTTGTTTCTATATGACAAACTAGCGAAAACTTTTTTTCATTCATTCATTCATACTACCCGCCACCACCGGAAATGCTTTCGCATTATTTCAGGGAGGTGCGGACATCCCTTACATACTAGCCATTCATGCAACATGCACCCTAAATTCAACAAAGTGAAATATGGTCGCCTCAGCTGAGGTTCGAACAATCAGCCAATCGGACCGCATTTCACTGTGACCTCCGGTGACAACGCGTATTCGCACTGCTCCACCGAGGTCCCACAGCGAAATCTTTCGTTTCTATGCCACAACTTCGTTTTCAATATTTTGCACTTACGCTAAATCACTTCTGAACTAATTGTTTACGCTGAAAGACTATTGAAAACTCGATTAATATAATAAATATATATAAAATAATAAATTCTCGAAATCAATTATATAGCTTTTTTTTGAAAATACACACACGATACTTTTCAGAATCTACACAAAAAGCTCTCGTTTTCGAGAAATACTCTAATTATAAATTTTTAAATCACATATTTCAACTTCTGTATCAGATTTAGTATACTTCTCACACTCAATTTTACATTTTTACAGCCAATCGTACATCGAAAACTGGATATTAAGCTAGGGCTGTTAGCTTTCTAAAACAATAAAGCTTATCAAAATCGGACAAGAAATAAAAAAGTTATTTACATTTCGGTGAATACAGGTCAGCCTTTTAAGTGTTTACAAAAACCAGGAAAGAAAAAATTTGTTTGGAACAAACTGTTTTATTGCTTTTCAGAATATTCGAGTTTAAGATTTATATATTTTTGCATGCGTTCAAATCAATTCTTGAAACATTTTTTTCACTCTGAAGTTGGTATCTCAGAAACGATGTTTTTTACTTCAAATAATAAAATGTTTGACGTGCTGTGTGAGAGCTTGGCATTGTCATGATGAAGAATGATAAGATATTTTCGGTTGTTTTTCTTGATTTCGTCGATGACTTCTGGCAAAAAATTGTTGTGTACCATTCAGCGTTAACTGTCTTCGATCCTCTAAAGGAATGGTTGCGACATGTGTTACCAAAAACTTGCGCACAAATCCCGACGGGAAACAACTGGACAAGTTGACAAGACCAACACGCTTTCTGGTAACCAATTTTGGAAACACCGAAATATTCTAACCACGGGTAACTCACTGCACGTATCGGTGTTTTCACCATGGCTCTCTCAGTCTGCGATACGGGGTGGGTGAAAACGATCTTCAAACTCCAATCTTCAAAAGGCGCCAGGATTCTACGTCACCAGTCGTCGTCGTGCAGCGATAAATCAGACCTACCTTACCGAATCCAAATAAGGGTAAACTCTTACCACGCAGAACGAACTTTAACGGTTCCAACAAACACACCAACAAGGAAACAAGACACAATAAAACGCAAAAAAATTCAGTAAATACTGAAAATAATTTATATTGACTAAAAATAGGCAAACACCCTGTATATAAATCTATAACCAAATAAATACAATACAATATCAATCCCAAGTATATTATACACCCTGTATATATTCAATAACTATAATAATCAAAGATATGACCCAAAGTAATGTTTACAACCTTTATACAGTTATATACAGGGTGTCCTTTAAATGCCTTAAAAGCTTCAGATAGAATTTTTCCTTTATGAATGCTTAATACAAATCTTAAAAAAAAGTAGGTATTTGGAGCTTAGTTTTCTTGTACGAGAGTGTTAAAGTTCATATCTTTAAAACAGAATTTCATGGAAACAATAAC
>JABXWE010048535.1:0-17560 GCA_014611495.1 Limonius californicus
CATTTTCAATTGTTAATTGACATTTTAAATTTACAAAATACAAGAAGATTTAATTATGATTAGAAAAACTAAATTCATATTTATGATCTTCATAAAATTACGATTCTTTTAGTACCAAAATGACAACATTTGAATTAAAAAAATTACAAGTAAATAAACATTCAAAATATCCAAAATTTAACAATAAAGGCATAAAATCATGAAAATTATAATCTAAATTTTACAATACAATTAAATATGTAAGAAAACATCCTTCCCAAATACTAATAATAATATAAATACCAAAAACAAGGTTCTAACCTTCAAAATTAATAATTTCCACTAATTTTCAATATTAGTTAATAAATAATCTATTTCAACAAAACAAAAGTGCTTTAACACCTTCCTCAAACAACATATAAACTATTTACAACAATATTAATACCATAAAATACAAATACAATTTGTCACACAAATATTTACAAGACATAAACCAACAATAATCAAGTTTTTTATGTTCTAGGGCTCCCTTATTTGCCCACAGTACTCAAATTAACGTACCACGTCTCACTTCTATGTTTTAACATCATTCTCTACGGAATGTTTACTCACAAGATCAATTTTAATCCAAAAGTAGCACTACGCAGCACTTTCCGAAGATCATACAAGACCTTATTCTCTTATTAGTTATCCAATTATCAATTTTAATTAATACAATCTTTTAAATAACCTTTCTTACATGATAATGGAACTAATTATAAACAATTTCAGGAGAAAAACAATCTTCCAATCATCAAAATAGTATCCTTTTATACATGCGTAAGGTATTACGAAACCAAAAAATCACCTCATATCTATGTTATCTCGTAAGATCAATATACTTTAAGTATAGTTTATAATAATAATTTTATATAGGTCCCGTGCCACTACGATGTGTGACACGTTTAAAATCACTACTGGAGTTGGAATTACTCCAGATAGGCAAAATTCTTAGTTAGGGTGTACAATGGGCCATATGGCCTAAGTGCATAGAGATGCTTGGAAAACCGCGTCCTAGATCTCGCTCTTTCAAAGCAAGCAAGCAAGGGTAAATAACACAGCAATATATAATAACAGAACCACGGTACAGTGACGTGTGGCTAGCTCATCAACCGCAAAAGCACCCCCACAATGCACCAAATTAATTGCATTCGGCGGGAATATATAAATGGCTCTTAGTTTCCGAATTAGCCTCGTACATAACATCTTGCGAAATATAATTTCCCATGTATTAGGTTCCCTATGGCTGAATTCTCTGAGAAACCCTGTATATCTGGAATTTAATCTTCTTATTTTCGTAAATGCACTTCCTTATACTATCTCAAACTCTTTTTAAAAAACAAATTCATATTTTCAAATGGTGTCTCCCTTCCAGAAACCATACTTTGTTTACTTTACTACACTATTCATAATGTATTTAACAATCTTTGCCATGGCGTTTGCGTTTCAAACAAACTAGAACAGATATTTACTCTTTGCACTCGTCGACTTTATTCCCCATTATTGGATGCACCGTTGAATATCTGTAGATACAAGTTGTCACCTAAAATATCAGTACCTGCACATTATCGAAGCCCAGCTTTTAAAAGGTCAAAAGAAGGAATGGTTCGATTTGTTACTGCATCAACGTTTGCGGTCGATTCCATTACAGAAACTGTAAGCACAGTTATAAAGATTATATTCTCAGGTACTACACCTAAGTTAAAAAGGTTACATAGAACAAGACAATACCTAACAGGATTAGGCAGTTTGCTAACAGTTTTCGAAATTATAAAATGTTTCCAAAAATAGTTATTATACTATATATTTAATTTTCAATAACAATATTTCCTAAATTCATTTCAGTAATCAAGTAGTGACTCAAGATAACAGTATATATACAACGCATTAACAAGAGCTAACAGGAGACAATTAATACATGTGTCTGATATATGCTTATCTGGAACACAAAAAGATTAATCGTTTACAGGATGCTTAATTTGATTGAGTGGAGGAAATCTTGTTTTGACAATAACCGTACAACATATCATAATACTTAATTAATTTATATTAGGTAGTCAAGGTGGTTTACTGGAATTCATAATTGTATATTTACGTTTTCATCGAGCAGCTAATATTACATGATTTGCAAAAACAGCTAGGCTGGTAATTTTGAACCTTTATCACATGTGTTAATTAAATTGAGTAATTACCAATCAAATTACAATCTTCACTAAGTCTACCATTCATTATTTATACAGGAAAACATGAAATAAATAAACAAACTTGTCACTGAAAGAGAATAAGACGGCAAAATATTTTGGTTTACATATTCTACCCAAAAACAAACTTACAAGAAATTTGATAACAAAAGTTGATTAACTTCTCGCAATAAACATGTGCGTTACGAATATTGCTGATAACGACGAAGTCGTAAAATCGTCTTGTTAAGAAAACATTCATTCGTCAGTCAAAACAAACAAGTCATGTAAACTTGCTGCTGCTCAAGAAGATTAACTGACCGAAAAACTGCAAAAAAAGCGTAGATACAAATAGAAACAGTAATACAATTTCAAACCTAACATCGTTACGTATCTATTATTTAACGTGGCGGCCGTATTCCACCTTATCACTAAAATAATAATTTATGCCAAAATTCCATACGTTTAAATATACAACAAATAGCCGAAAAAGGAAATGCAGAATATTTTATCTTTATTCATTCGAATAACTCAAATAGTTTGTAAACATTTGTTTCGTTTATAAGTGTTCAAAAAGAATGTATGACTATGCAATTTTATAAGAAATTATTACAAGTAAATACATATTTAAAATTTGATATAAGAGTGTTATTTGTTGAATGAATATAATGAAATTATAAGTAATCGCGTTTTGGCCTAAAAATGAGACTATTTGTCGATTACGCTTCAAACTTTTAATATTGATTACTATAAAGAAATATATTAAGAAATCTAACGGGATTAAATCAGGTGACCGGACAGGCCACTCTACCGGCCCTTGCCGTTATTCGTATGAAATCATGTGAAATCGAGAGTTTACGTTAGTAAACCAAACAATTTATATCATTTAAAGCTCGGATTCCTTTAGAAATGAAAAGTATCAGCCGGAAATTATTAAACGCGTGTGACAAAATGTTTACACACGTGTTAGGTCAATGCCAACTGGTTAACGGTGGGCAATTTGAACATTTCCATTAGGTTATAATTTTTTAACTTTTTGAGTATTTTACTCAAAAAAGTGTTATGTGGGGTTCTAATTTTTTATAAAGGGTGAGTAAATATTTAGAGTAGGATTTGGCATGTAAATAACTTTATTGTTAATAATTATTTTTTGTTGTTGCAGGTAGGTATTATAGCTGATTCTTGGGAGATTCATCATGGATAATTTCATGAAGGAACAACGACGAATAGTGGAATTTAATCTAAATCGCAGATCTATTTAAATGGCTTAGTTAGTAAGAAAAACAGTCATTTTGGGGTTCACAAAATTTACCGATAATTCATCAGCATTTATTGCACCCTATAAAATGCACCGTCTGGTGCGAGGCGACTTCTCAGAAAGTTATAGGGCCCGTTTCTTCGAAACTGATGAAAGTGCTTTGAGAGTTATTGGTGAGAGATATTGCGAATTCAGAGATTAATTGGCCGCCACGTTCGCCGGATCTTTCAGCTCACGATTATTTTCAGTGAGGATATCTGAAAGAGCGGGTATATGCGAACAAACCGCATACACTTTAGCGGCTTAAGGAGAGAGAACGTTTTTTACGTCCTGTAGTAGAAAATCGTCCTGGAATGTGGTTTCAACAGGATGGGGCTACTGCCCATTCAGTCGAGGCCACAATGGACCTGCTGCAATAACTGCTCGGCGAGCGGATAGTTTCACGAAATTACCAGATTAATTGACCGCCCCGTTCGCCAGATCTTTCAGCTCACGATTATTTCCTGTGAGGATGTCTGAAAGAACGGATATACGTGAACAAACTGCGTACACTCCAGCATATTAAGGAGAAAGAACGTTTTTTACGTCCTATAGTAGAAAATCGTTCTAGAATGTGGTTCCAACGGGATGGGACTACTGCCCATTCAGTCGAGGTCACAATGGACTTGCTGCAATAACTGTTCGGCAAGCGGATAGTTTCAGGAAATTACCAGATTAAATAACCCCCCATTCACCGGATCTTTCAGGTGACGATTATTTTCAGTGGGGATATCTGAAAGAACGGGCATATGCGAACAAACCGCGTACACTTCAGCAGCTTAAGGAGAAAGAACGTTTTTTACGTCCTATAGTAGAAAGTCGTTCTAGTATGTGGTTTCAACAGGATGGGGCTACTGCCCATTCAGCCAGGGCCACAATGACACTCCTGCGATTACTGTTCGGCGAGCGGATAGTTTCACGAAATTACCAGATTAATTGACCGACCCGTTCGTCGGATCTTTCAGCTCACGATTACTTTCAGTGGCGATATCTGAAAGAACGGATATATGCGAACAAACGGCCTACACTTCAGCAGCTTAAGGAGAGAGAACGTTTTTTACGTCCTATAGTAGAAAATCGTCCAAGAATGTGGTTTCAACAGGATGGGGCTACTGCCCATTCAGTCGAGGCCACAATGGACCTGCTGCAGTATCTGTTCGGCGAGCGGATAGTCTGTTGTTATCACAAGCCAGACAAGTTTTTACGTGTTTGCCACTTTGGATTTACTTTACAATTAGGTACTAACCTTCTACAGCTTGAATGCGTTCTGAACAAAATTTTAATTTATTTTTTAATTCAAAATAATACACTATGATTTTTTTTGAAAAATGAATACCATTGAACTCTACTTGAGCCAATCTATTACTGGTTTAAGTATTTGTACTATAATGCTAGGGCCCTTTAGTAAGCCCTAACACTAAACATCTTCGAAATAAATTATTAATTTGGAGAGACTAATTTATTTGTGTGAATACAAAAACAGAGAAATATCGAAACTAAGTAAACAAACGTGATAAATATAGTGCCACGCGCACTACATTTACCCCCCCTCTCTCTCTCAAAAAAAAAGAAAAAACGCGCATGTAAAAGGGAAAACTTCCACAATCATGTGTTCGAAACAAAATTTTGAGCCACATTATAGAGGCAATCAAAAATTTGGAACGATTGTGGTAGTTAAAAAACCCTTAAGCGGAAACAAAATATTTTTTTAAAAGAAAATCCTTAAAAGTAACAAATTAATATTGCACAATAAAAAAACTTAAGATTAATACAATTATTATGAAAACAATACAAAAGTTTCTTAAAGTTAAGTTAAATTAAACAGGAACAGGAAAATCGGGAAGGATGGAGAAGTGAGTGCAGTATGAAAACAGAAAAAAAAAGAAAAAAATATGTATGCATAACAAAAAATTTCAAAAAATCAATGTTTACAAACATTCAAAAAAGGTGCACGTGTATGTGATGTCATGGTTCGAGTAAAAGTAGATCCCTTTGTGGAAATTGCTCTTCCGCAGGAAGATCACAATATCCAGAAAAGGAAGAAGTAACGGAAGAAACAGGTAAAGAATTGCGAGAAAATAAAGCTGAAAGTAGAGTAGCATAGAAGGAAACTGCTGCACCCGGATCTGACTCAAGTGAAATAACTTGTTCATCAGAACGACGAGGCAACAGCACTCCCGAAAAGAGAAAGAAGTGACGGAAGAAAGGTTGAGATTTTAAAATGTGATAGGAAAAAGTTGAAAGAATAGCATGATAATATGTGATGTAGATAAATGAATACACCTGGCGCATCTAAAATGTCAATTGAAAAATAAAGATAAACGTTATTGTCAAAATTTGGAAATATTATTTTAAATGATTATAAACAAAATTAAAAAAAAAAACTTATCCGTATTCAGAATGCAGCTGCGCAGACCAACAAAGACAGCCAGGAGGACGATCAAGCACAGTGGAACAATCTCGGACGGGTAGTTCAACTTTGGGATTTCTTCTTCGGAGAAATAGCAGGAAGGAATTCTTTTAAACGGTCGGGGTCACCAAGTATAATGCTAGGGCCCTTTAGTAAGCCCTAACACCAAACATCTTCGAAATAAACTATTAATTTGGAGAGACTAATTTATTTGTGTGAATACAAAAACAGAGAAATATCGTAACTAAGTAAACAAACGTGATAAATATAGTGCCACGCGCACTACAGTACCTATTTCTGATACGCCCTCTATAGGCGGCCGTGGGCTAGAGATTAGCGCGTTAGACTTCTACGCTGAAGGTTCTGCGTCCAATTCCCAGTGCCTGAACATCGGATTTTTAACGACCGTTCTCCCTCGTACGGCAATGCAAACCAGCGAGGTATTGTGCCTAGTCAATCTTCTCTAGAGTGGAAGTGTTTACACTTCTCGCAGTTTGGAGCCCACGTTAAGCTGTAGGTCCTCTATTTCTGTGGCACTTTAAAATGCGCAACACAGAGACATAGGAGAGAAGGTCGCTACGTCTCGTAAGAGATGAAGCACTCGAAGAAAAAGAATGTTATAGCATATAAGTACGTATAGTGTCTAATGGAAAGTCAGCCACCCTGTATACTTTAACACGTTCCCTGTCCATATGTTACAACAGTATGATCTGTATGTATATGTCCCCCATACAAATTCTTCATGTACTGTATATGGTACATTGGACTCTACTAATTTGTTTTTAGCACAACGTCCCATGACTCGTGTAGGTAACACACAAGTTTCGACTTTCATTTCCACATGTGCAATTTGCATTCAGTATTATAGTGGATTATGTGCAAATACATGTCGATGTAGTAATATATTCTGACTATAGTATTTTTATTTGTTTATTTTTACAATACTATATATTATAATGTGGAACAATAAAAGATCACTAACCGATGCCGAACTACAAGCTGAAATTGACGAAATGAGTGGATAGTGCTAGTAAGGAATTTGATGGTGATATTGGAGATCCAAATTACTCTTCTGAAGATATGCCTTCGAGTGATGAAGAGAGCGAAGGTAGTGATAGTTCTTAAACCATTGAAGAAACCGCCAATGCTGACAACACAGATACATTTTGGTTTACTGAAGTTATGAATATTGCACGATTACTTTTTACTGGTCAGTCGGGCTGCCAACAGAATATCCAACCAGAAAATCAGGAGATTCAACCAGTTGATGTTTTTAAAACAATAATTAACAATGATATTATCCATCTACTGGTTTTAGAAACTAACAGATATGCAACGTAGCTTTTACAGTCTAGTAGGCAATTTCGCTCTAATAGTTTGTCACGCTGGAAAGATGCAGATAGGGACGATGTGGAACGATTTATTGGTTAGTGTACCCTGCCTTCATTCAACTGCAAAATAAGTAGAAAATACTTCTTTCAAAGGATTGCTTCTCTTGATTCTATTGCAATTTCCTTTTATAGAGAGCTATTGAAAACAAGACATACTATACTACCATCCTGTTTTTCATCGTGTTTCCATTAGTTACAATAGATTTGTGTTGTTATTGAAGTGTTGGCATTTTTGCAACAATGAACATGAAAGTAGGAACAACAAGATACAGTCTTTGATTGACGCAATTCTAAAATCAACCCAAAATCTGTATAGACCTGCAGGTATTATTGTTGTAGATGAAACCATGGTACCTTTTAGAGGTAGATTAAGTTTCAGGCAGCAGAATCCAACAAAAGCAAGTAAATATGGTAAGTAAGTATGCACTCCTCATGGATTTACCTGTTTATTGCGGACATACTAAACAACTGCTAGAAGTAGAAGTAACAGTTATTAGTCTTACCAAAGACCTTCTAAACGAAAGGAGACTGATAATTACAGATAATTACTACACCATACTCAGTTTGGCACGGTATTTGTATAATCAAAACACAAACCTAATAGGAACAATAAGAAAAAACAGAAATGGTTTAGACGTTAGCAAAAAGCTACGTGAAATTTGCAGCATGCAGCAGTAGTACATCACATTTGTGAAATGGAGGGATCGAAATGGTTGAAGTGGGAACTGATAGAAAGGGTAATAAGAAAATGAAGCCTAAAATCGTGTTAAAATATAACAAAGGAAAACAGGGAGTGGATATATCTTATCAGCTATCTAGTTATTACTCTTCTCTAAGAAAGTCACTAATATGATACAAAAAAATTGCTATTGAACTCATATGTAGCACAACAATAGTCAACAGTCGCATAATTTATAATACAGTCACTAATAAAAACATAGATTTATTGGAGTTTACAGGATCTGTTGTCAAAAGTTTGCTTCAAAGGAATAACAAAGCCATTTCTGATCAGCCTCGTGCTAAGAAAACCAGAAAAGGTGCCCACAAGTTCGAAAATCTTCTAGACTATAAAGTAACTCCGATTCGCAAAAGATGTCAGGTATGCTATCAAATCCATAAAGAACAAGGTCTTAATTCTAAAAAAAGCAGGGAAAAACAAAAAGAGTAACTACAGTTTGCAAGGAATGTGATCAGGCATATTTCCTCCAATGTTTCAATAAAATCCTTTTTTATGTATTTTTTATTAAGTTTTATTATTAGTACATCAGATTACCCGCTTTTAGTTGTGTTTTTATTAATAATACCATTACTACTTAATAATGTTGCATACTTTTCATTTCTTTCTTGAGATACATTTTCAGTCAGAATCCGTGATTTATTTCAACTTCTATATACCAAATATGGCTCCCATCTATCCTAGCAGGTAATATAGAGGTTGTACTACAGAGTCCCAAATAAATTATAATAGCAATCACTACAAGTCCATCTTTAAATTATAATGGAAAGTAGGTTAAAATGTGGTGCAAATATGGTTCATAGAACTTAGCATTAGCGTAGGGTATGAACCATATATGGCTCATAGGACAGGGAACGTATTAAGATATTTTTGCATTTTACCTTTATCGCTATATTTCAAGTTTTCGCAGCGATTGTAACGAATGTATCTCTCTCGGCAGTTAAATATATACAGATATGATTAATAAACATGCAGACAGCTACACAAAGGCAATTTTTTTGTATACCTACTAGTACTACATACTTCTAATGAATAGACAATATTATAGCAGCAAAATTATTCCTAAAATATACGCAAAGAAGTTTCAGCAGCCCCAAAAAGTGAAGCATATATTTTGATTATATCCCTTGATAATATAACCTCAAACTTACTCAAAAGATTTCTAAAACTCACCTAAAATCATATTACAAAACACTAACAACGCAAGCAGTTTGCTATTAATGTAACTTCAATTAATGTTGATTAAAATCAAGTGATTGTTGTTTATCTAACATTACAAAAAGGTATGTGCGCCATTGTGCCTGTAACTTAACGAAAGTATAGTCTTGTTTTACAGCCAGCTCTCGATTCCAAAAAGAACAACTGCACGTTGCTGAGTCTACAAGAACTTCGCGGAACAAATAACATAAAACAATGGACACTGATACCGATACCCATGTCATTCTTACACAAAGCATCGTTCTATTTACTTATTGAACTCTGATGTGGTTTTACGAGAGTATAAAACCCAATAAATATTGGCCTTTTATCTTGATATCCATAAAACTGTAGGACGTTGCAACGGCAACCAGGTTTCGTCGCAACTCCCAAGCCACCGTCTGTTGCTATTACTAACCGGCTTTGTATGGAACAAGCAGCTCGACCTTCCAAGGGCGCATATTTATTAATCACATAAATTAGATCTGTCGGTCGTGATGTATTCCTAAGATCTTGTAACATATTCCGAAACGGCAAATGGCTGCCTTACGCATACGCGGGTCAAACGCACGTTTCGGAAAGTCACACTTTTGATACTGTGCTTTGTCTCCGTCTCGCGATTGCGAAGAGGTTGATGAACGAAGGACCTTACGAAAATCGTACGCAGCCTGCTACATGATACCTTTGGATCAAAGGTCGGCGTTTAAAACATTTAACACAAACGCGTTTGGAAAGTCAAAAAAACAGGACGCATCTGTGTATCGACCCCTATATTTTAAAAGCGATTTAGAGTAATGGTAATCCAAGGTAATTCAACACGGGGTAGCTCGGAATAGCCCATTACTGTATTTTTGGGGTGCCTCCAATAGGGTAGAATGATTTATAACACGTAAAAATAAATACGTAAGAGAGTAGCTTCCCTTCACGTTAATCACTAGCAGTGTAAAAAATGAAATGACCAGTGGCTGCTCCTGCACGAGGGCTAGTTGTCTAAAATATTATCGAACCACGTTTGTTGAAACTGTCTGTAATGTAACATCCTGGATAATATTGCTACGTACTGCGGAAACTTACGTCAACATACAGTACAAAGTTTGAGAAGTAACGCGCTATTTGAAACAGAAAGTTGTATATAGAGGTAGCGAGCTAGAAAAAAAGACTAGCATTGAGAAACTTGTATTTGGCGCGTTTAAATTAAAATTATATAACATTTCTTTACTATAAGTAGATTTCGTTAAGTATTCAAAAACTTTTAAAAATAGTTTAAAATTTAATATGCAGGTATTTGGTAAATTTGTAGTACTCTCTAAACCTGGCTTTCAACTAGCATTCCGCGACACGCTGGCATTCCATAAACCTGCTGTAGATGTTCAGTGAAAATTCCCGAGAAAAATTGTTATTATTTTCCAGCACTGAATACAAAAAGTGATGATTGGATAAGGAATCTATTTAAAACTTTGTCGTTACAAAAAGAATTAGTTTAATTTTTCAGCAAATTTTTTCAACATGCAGAATGAATAAAAAGTCATCCTTCAAAATATTTTTTGTTGTTTTCGAAGAAAGTGACGTTTGCTTTAATAAATGTAGAGAGACACTGAATTTATTGTTAATTATTTGAATCACTAAATTAACTTGCGGTTAGTTGCAATAGACTTACTCTTAGGGAGATAAAGAAACAAATAACAGAGTTAAGGGAAGCAAGCGTAGAGGTTTAATAATACGATTTAATCCTGTACATCCTGTATTAGTATTTTCAAATGATTTTTTAGAATGCGACACTTTGCTAAAATTATTCCTTTTATTGTACAAATACTTTCGGCGAGTTTTTTTGTTGTTGGCCTTTTGGAATCATGATCAATAGTCGAGAAGATAGTGATAGTGCCAATACTATAAATATTTTACAGTTAATGATAGGTCAACTGTAGTGTAGCTAGCTGCTTTCTATAAACTGCTGTCCGATCAGTGGTACAGTACACTTTCAATAATCCGCATGATCAGTAATATTATATCATCTTCATTTTTCTAATCCCACCAACATCCAGGAATGTCAATACTATTCAAGTTTTTAAATATTATGACGAGTTCAGTTTTTCGTTAAATATAAAGTCTATCGCACTCTATAGTAAGATAATACCAATGTCACTTTCGCAATTAAAATGCAACACTACCTACTCATAAATATTTTAAATTGTCATTGTGTTTTATACATAAATCCCAATCATTTCAATAGTTCGGTAATCTGAGGCCACCGTCGTTTCAATTTCATGAAAGTCCGATATAACTAACTTGAAGGTAACAATATATTTAGTTTGTTGTAACCGAATTCCCTCAAATCACGCAATAAAGTACCCTCAAAAACACATAATAAAATTATAAATAAGTAACGTGCATTAAACATTAACTTCCAAGGTAGTAAGACGACTTTATCTGTTTTAACACCTTCGCAGCGTCATATTTTGTACTATTGGTTTATATATGGCATTTAAAAGGCACTGACGCTATTTCCTTGGGAACTTTTAATATTTCTACACGTAATCCACAACTAAAAAAACATATTTACATATGCATATTTATACTCTTTACCTTGAAAAATTCAAATTTGCCACAAAGGGTGGACGCCGGCATCTGGCTCTCTATGACAGTTTTATAACACTAATCTGGTCGCAGTTGTAGAAGTTTTGCCTAAAAATAATATATCCATTTCCGAAAAAAATTTTTTTATACTTGGTTGTAAATATTTTCAACGAAACGTGATTGGTCGTAAATATAAACTACAACTCAGAAAGCTGCTTGAAGATACTTTTAAACGTAGATCTTATTACAAAAATTCATATTTAAATAAAAAATAAATACGTTTCTGGTGAGATCTCATATGGTTGTAACGGATTTCATTAAAAAATATTGATATCGCATAGTGTTATATAAACTACTCAAAAATGAATAGGGATATTGCAGTGTAAGACACTTAAAGGCAACACCAATTGCATTTATAATAAAAAACTACCAAGACAACAAAATGTAACGTCTTTTTAGTCATGAACATGAAAATTACAGCAAAGGTACGTTTAAAGAAGAAATTTAACAATATTATAATGAAAATCGTTATTGTCTCCTTTCACTTAACTTAAATTTATTAAATTCCAATACCGCGTGGCACCTCCCCTGGCAGTAATAACTGCTCTGCGCCTTGCTGCCATACTCTCAATGCAATTATCAATATGTTCTTGTGGAACTTGATGCCACAGTATCGGCGATACATCCCTCAGCTGTTGCACAGTAGGCCTTCGATTATGGTGATTCAGCTGTCTCTGCAAAAGGTCCCAGCATGCTCGATGGGGTTGAGGCCTGGAGATAGCGGAGGAAGAGCAAGATGGTTTATTTCCTCATCTCGAAGCATCTCATAGCATCTCTAAAACAACCCGAGTATGATGCGACCTTGCATCGTCGTCAAAAAAACAAAATATTCCCGTCCAATAGCGTTGCGACGATTCAGAACATGGTCCATAATGATCTCTTGGGCATATGGTTGGCCCATGAGGGTATTAAAGATATGGAGGTCAGTACGCCACCCTAAATAAATTCCAACTCATACCATATAAGACCACCACCACCAAAGGCAATGAATGGTTGGGTATATTGAGATACGGTACGACTTCCAGCACTACGACATACTCTTTGACGCTGGCTATCATTGCTGAGACAATATCTGAACTCGTCCGAAAACAGTATGTCATCACATAAAGCGGTGTCGCTTCTTGAAGTCTACGTCTTGGCTATTCCACCCGGTATCTTCGTTGAGCCACAGTTCTTGTAGGACATTCTGGAGTACTTGCTGTAGATGTCGAGCAGTTAAAAAGGGGTGCATTTTTGCATTAATTACTAGACGTCGATCCTCAGCAGGTGTGATGCGAAAAGGTCCCCTGCCAGGCCTTCTTGCAGTCGTACCTGTTTCTCTAAGGCGTGAAAGGGCACGCTCTGCGTGGTTCCTAACATATCAGCAATGTCGACCTGGCGATCTCGTCTTTGGTGCAAAGCAACGGCTAAATTTTGTTGTTCTATTGTTAAATAATTTCTCTGCATTGTTGTTTATTATTAAGAACAGAAATGTAACATACGAATAACAATGAACAAAAAAGATCTTAAGAAGACACGAAAGATTATTGAATCAAACAAATTGACCGAGGATGGCATAATGGTCTCCTATATAAACTCAAATCGTTCCTTCCCACTCCCCACTATCTGATCTTAAAATCCTATCTCATAGACCGATACTTTCAAGTAAGATTCAACACCCAAACCTCCAACTATCATACTATCCAATCGGTGTTCCCCAAGGAAGCGTCCTGGGTCCCCTTCTCTATTTAATTTTCACGGCCAACATCCCAACTACAAATTCTACTACAATTGCCACGTTCGCCGACGATACCGCCATAATCCTTAAATAACTTCTGAAAACTTACAAACACACCTCAACTTGATACAAGATTGGCTAGACAGATGGAAAGTCACAGTTAACCACACCAAATCCACGCAAATCACTTTTACCAACCGACATATCATGTGCCCTCTTCTCACATTAAACAACACACAATTACCAGTAAACAGTCAAGTGAAATACCTAGGGCTAACAATCGATCAAAAACTCACATGGAAAGCACACATCACATCTAAGAAAACGCAAATCAACATAAAAATTCGCCAAATGGAATGGCTAATAGGAAGTAAATCAAAATCTCCCCAGAAAACAAATTACTTCTATATAAGTGTATAATAAAGCCAATTTGGACTTATGGAATCCAACTCTAGGGCTGCGCCAAACCATCTAATACACAAATAATACAAAGACTCTAATCGAAGATACTTAGAATGATCTACAATGCACCATGGTACATTAGCAACAAACCCCTCCACGACGACTCTGGTATACCGCTTGTTGGAGAAGAAATCAACAGACTCACAAAAAACTACCTCGACCTCCTCCCAGAACACCCCAACGAGGAAGCAAGACAACTCTACACTCGGCCAGAAATCAGAAGACGGTTAAAAAACGTGGCCTACGGATATGCTAAATCAGTGATCAGTTATATTATACGGGTATTTACAATCAGTGAACATTTATTTTATTAGGTAGGAGAGTTACCACTAGACAACTTCTCCCTCAAGTGTAATTCTTTAATCACATTTACTTATAGCTTTAACTAGCAGGTTGTAAATGTAGCAAATATAAAAAAAATCAAATAAACACACTCGACTTGACACTAATACGGTTAAACAATTGCAACTGGATTCATTTTTTTTTCTTAACGTCAGACATTGCCGCTTGCTCTAATTATTATAAATAATAGACCCACCATTAGCCACCAAATACAAACATATACGCTTTATATTACAATATCCCTATTCGTTTTTGAGTAGTTTAGAATAATAGGACTGTATGATTATTAAAATAAATAACCACTAAACTATTGTAAAAATATTGGCAGACAACTTAAGTCCGTTAGAGCGAATACCATTTGAAAAAAAAACATCCTTTTACAACAAGCACAAGCATTGGCAAAAAAGAAATTGAAAATGTGTAAGTAAATATGGTTGGATAAATATATCAGCAAAAAGTAAATTCATCAGGGGTGGCAGTCGAATTTTGAAGTCATATGTATTTTAACACAACACAACAATAAAAAACAATAATAAAAAAAATAAACTACGAACTACATGTTCTTATTTAAATTGTTATTTTGTGCTGTTGTAATACACATGACTTCAAAATTCCATATGCACTCCTGATGAATTTACTTTTTGCTCATACTATACAAGCTGTGTTTCAATGTATACCTTTACAAATGTCTGTAATTCTCTATTCCTTCCCTTAAAATTTCGCTTACGGCAACTCTTTGTAAGAGATCAAATTCGAGTAAATCGGCAAGATAAGTCAACAATAGTTTGGACAAAAGATGGACATCTTTTACCATGTATATCATGTCCTAACCCCCACCACCTCCTGCTCAAAATTTTAAATGGCAAGTGGTGTCAAGTGACACTGTTTGAAATGTTTTTCTGCTCTTTATGCAATCTGAAGATCCTAATGCTATTGTGTCGATTGGGTTTTGAGAAATGACATTTTGAAGTTGCGGATGCGCATGGAAAATGTTAAATAAAAGTTTTCAACAAAATGTTTGGGTTATTTAATTAAATGTTTAAAGTGGCTACCACCAACTTCCATGCAATAGTACAATAGATTTTCAAAGCTATTTCGTACATTATTAAAAAATTCGGGGGCTAATGAACGACATCTGGCTTTTAATTCGTCGCGAGAATCTGATCTTAGTTTTTAGGTGACCCCACAAAAGAAATCTAGTGGGGTGACATCGGATCACCTGGTTAGCCACTCCACAGGACCTTAAACAAATCTGCAGAACAAGAACTTATCTTTTTAGTTGCTCCCGTCTTATCTAAACTTTAAACAATTTAGGTTTTTTTATCACATTTGATAATTCAAATAAATATTATGTTATTTTGTTTTGTTGCTATTTTACGTATTTTAATGTCTATTATACAGAGAATAGTGGTAGCCACTTTGAACATTTAATAAAATAACCTGAATACCTTCTGAATTTTTTTTTAATTTAACGTTGCCCATACGCATCGGAAACTTCAAAATGTCATTTCTCAGTTCAAGTTATTCACAGATTACTCCTTTGAAATGCAAGTTATATACATGCGCTTTCTTTCTCTTGTGTCTATAAACAATTTTATTAATTTTAATATAGTGAACGCTCCGCATAAGCGGACACTCATAGTCCTCCCTTTTTTATCCGGCTATGGGAGGTCAGGAGCTGGAACGATACTTTTGAAAGGTATCGCGATAACGATACCGATACTTTAGCAATTAAGTGTAGCCATACTGATTCTCGATACTTTTTTTTTTGAAAATATCGCGATATCGATAGTCGATACTTAAAAAAGTATCGCTATACTTTTAGCGATACCTTTCCGTTGGGGAACGAAGAATTATAAATAAAAATATGTCTTAGTTAGGTAGATTAATTTTTCAACAAATGCTTAATAGTTAATAATATTGTTAAATGGAACTATAACAAAATAAAAGTTGCAGATTAACTTTATTCGCTTTTAAAAGTAGCTGCAGTTTTAAAGTATTATCTGTCAGTCCATGTCTTCTATCGCTCAAGACTAAATTAGCCGCACTAAAAATTCTTTCAACCCAAACATTTGAACAAAGGGTCGAATTAAGTATATTGAAGGAACAGTTGTTAAAGCGTGATCCACCAAAAAATGTTTATGGACCAATGCTTAAAAGACAACTATTAAAGATTAAAATATTTTAAGAAACTCGACGGTAAGATAAAATATTAGGTATTGTTACTGTAAATCTTCTCTATGTGGAAAGGACAAACAGCTTAACAAACAGCCACAGGAATTTACGTTTTACCCAATATTTATATTCCTACCGAAATACCTAAACGTGTTTACAGGTTCAGGAACTGGAAATACCTATTTAGTGTAATTATCTAGAATGGTATAGCAAAATTGTATCGCAAACTCGCGATAATCAATAACTTAAAAAACTACCACGGTACCGACACTCGATACTTTTTATGAAATGTATCGCGATGCGATAATCGATACTCACAAACTATCGATACTAATATCGCGATACATCCGACCACTATGGGAGGTGTCCGGTTAAGGGAATAAGCATTAAATATAACAACTTACATATAATCTATTCACGATTGATTTACCATCCAACAGGCTATGAAAATCTGGGGGAAAGTGTGGTATCATTGAAATTTGTCAATTAATTAAGTTGGGTTATGTTAGTTTTTCTTGATGGAGGTTATGATTTTTGAAAGCAGGCAATGTTGCCAGTGGAGCTTGTTTGTTCATTTAACGTCCGCCTTTGCTGCTCAATATTGGTTTATAATACTTAGATAAATAAAATAATAACTATAATTTAAATGTTGTCGTAACACATACCAAATACATAGTGCTGTTTTTTTTACACGAGAATTCTCAACTCAAATCGTATGTATACAGAGCGTATTCCACGCCATTCTTTGTTGTGCTATATTTAGGTCTTGCAGCAAATTAAGAAGAACTAACATCTATGCCGCTCATGTTTCAAATTGATATTATGGTAGTCCAGTGGTTGACTGTTTGTCTCTGGTGCTAAGATACCCAAGTTCGTATTCCACTGAGGTCGGGGTTTTTCTCGGGCGAGATAAAAACTGTAAAACACTCATTCACAATTTAGATGCCAAAAGAATATCCCCTACCCTATTTCACCTTCATGCTATCACTAGAAGTATCTGA
>JABXWE010048540.1:0-10871 GCA_014611495.1 Limonius californicus
TCGAATTCTGGGATTGTTTTGAGATACTTTAATGGAATGTTTGAGCCATCTCGTTCTCGTTAATAGTTAATTCTCGTAGAAGGCGATGTAGGTCGTCACGATGGAATTTTTATGTATTTGTTTGTTTGTTTCCTTTAATTATGGGTCTGGGGTTTTTACTTGTTTTAAGGGTTCCTTTACAATTGTTGTAAAAGCTATTACCACTCTAAACTGCCATTGCGTACTCCGGCTGTTCGTAGTTTGATAATAGTTTACGTCAATTGTGGCTAATGCTAATTTATTATTAAGGTTTAATTATTTGTTTAGCGGCACTTTATTTTAAATGCAACCTTATATTCTAACATGCAATATTTATTGTTTCTTGATTCTGGAATTATTTGTATGTATAGCGACTTACATTAGCAGTAACGCTATTGTTATTTTCATGCTGGCCCTCGGCATACGCGATGTAGGCTGGGGTTGTTGGTGTAGCTGACCAGGGCGGCGATTTAGGTCCTCCTCTGGGGTCGAAGCGATGTGGGTCTCCTTCTCAAGCTGGTGGAACTCGGAGAATTTACTTCTACAGATTGTCCGTTGACGATGCTTTGTCGGGGCGATGCTTGTCCGACGGCGAAGCTAGTCTGCAGACTCGGCTGCTGCTGGTTTTCCTCCGTTTTCCGGGTGTTTAGGTTCAATTACGGCTTAAACGTTGATACGTACGTTTCGGCAATGCTTGTCCAAAACGGCTGTAATCCTACCGACTGCGCCAAATATATTTTACGCCCAAAAAAATAGATTTAAAAAAAAAACGTTTATTTAATAGGCGGAGAATTAAAGTTGTCTACAAGCTTGCAATTTAATATCTAACATATAAAAACGTGTTACTCGCATATATAACCTTCGCTTATCTAACAAGCGCATGATGCAAATTCTACGAAGCTCTATCTCTAGTCAGCAAGTTCATTAACATAACTCGCTCATGAATAATAATAATAATAATAATAATATTAATTTACAAAAATAGAATAATTTTAATACATATTTGTGATGATAATAGTTATAAAAGAAGTTATAAAACAAAATCCAGTTGTCTGTTTGCATTTGCAAATGTGTCTATTATTTTTTCTGTGTCCAAACAGATTTCTTTATGAACGTGTAACATTGCCAGTGCAGGTAAATGATCTTGCGTCATGGTTGATCTAAGCCATGTTTTAACCGTTTCAGACAGGAGAAACTTCTTTCCGCAGTTGCAACACTAACTGGAAGAGTGCATAATATTTTTAATGTATCCTTGATAATTGGGTATTGTATTCGATCACATTCATTATAAGCTTGTATAGCTGTATCAGGAACAATAATTATTTTTTGTTCTTTATAAATTCTATGCCATTTAGTTGTCCACATATTTATTTCTCCACTTAACCTGTTATTCAGTAAATCCTTATTGATACTTAGAGGAAAATTCAGAGATTCCACTCAAACTCAACTTAGCTCACACTCATCTCACCCTTAGTGGAGTTTGCGGAAGCCTCATACTTGATGATGAATCTTGGGTCGGAGCAAGCTCCTGCACTTAGGCCAGCAGGGCCCATTGTGCTCCCTAAGGGTAAAGACCTCACTCCCTGAACAGGTCCGTCGCTTCAGCGAAGGACAGAATCCTGTTCAAGGGCGTGTCTTGAATGTCTCTTGGTTCAAGGAAGGGAGATCCAAGGTGTTTATGTCTTAAGGCCGCTAATGCCTTGCATTTGCAGAGGACATGTTCAGAGGTTTCCTCTTGCTCTTGACATTTCCTACACTGGCTGTTTAGCACAATCCCTATAGTGTGGAGATGACTGTTCGGGTGTCCGTGGCCTGTAAGGAGGCCCGTTATTATCCTGATTTGTCTTCTGCTTAGATTCAGAATATAGTCTACCGATTTAGGCGTAGAGTTCTTGATGAAGGCTCTAGCCTGTCTGGGTGTGAGTCTGGAGGTCCAAGAGTGCTGAAATTGCGCGTTTGCGTGATTCCAGGTCTCGTGCCTCACATGTTTGGGAGCTATTCCAAAAGCTGGTTCTGGACCTAATAAAGGTTCAGAGGCCACAGCTAGGGCATCAGCTTCCTCATTGCCACTTATTCCACTATGGCCCGGAATCCATAGGATTTTCACGTAATTCTCAGCTGAGAGTTTGACGAGAGTGGCTCGACATTCTTCGACAAGCCTAGACCCTATCTTGGGAGATGTTAGGGCCTTAATGGCCGCTTGACTGTCCGAGCAAATGTAGATATATTTACCTCTATGATTTCTGTTGAGGTTTTCGTTCGCACAGGCAGTAATCGCGAAGATTTCTGCGTGGAAGATCGTAGGGTATTTTCCTAGGGCAAATTTGAGTTTGACCCTGGGTTTGTCCCCATATACACCGGCGCCGGCGCCTTTCCTATTCCGTGACCTGTCTGTGTACCAAACTAGGCTGCCGGGTTTAAGAAAGGGCCGATCGTCCGAGAACCATTCATCCCGGAGAGGGATGTGAACTTTGTATAGGGTATACTAAAGGAGAAGTAGGAGGTCATGCCATCACTTCCCATTGAAGAAACGGGAGTGGTCGCCTTCAACTTGGAGGCAACTCTGGCATGTCCCACGTTTTCCTGAGTCGGTTTCCATTGCCCCGTACACATCAACCTATGCGTTGCCGCTCGAGCCTCGGCCTCAATCACAAGGTGAAGGGGCGCGAGTCCCAGCAGCACTTCCATGGCCGCTGTCGGGGTTGTTCGCATTGCGCCCAGACAAGCTAGTCTTTGCACACGGGGGAGTGTCTTCCTTGTGGTGGTCAGTTCTGATCGTGGCCACCAGACAAGGGCAGCATATGTTAACAGCGGGCGTACTACGGCCGTATAAATCCAGAATATGATTTTTGGCTTCAGCCCCCAGGTTTTTCCTAACGCGCGCCTGCACGTCCAGTATGAAGCGCAGGCCCTTTGTTCTTGTCTTTTCACATGGCTATTCCAGGTTAGTCGGGCATCCAGGACAACGCCTAGATATTTGACCTCACCTGTCAGGTCAAGTGACTTGTTGAAGATGGAGGGTTTTCTATACCCTGTCATCTTCCGTTTTCGTGTAAACAGGACCAGCTCGGTCTTTGATGGATTGACCGACAATTGGTTCCTGTTGCACCAGTCTTGCACAATATTTAGGGCACCTTGGGTAGCCTCGCTTATTGTGCCGAGAAATTTACTGGCTATGAGGATGACCAGGTCATCCGCATAGCCCTGAGTGTAAAACCCTTGCTCGTTGAGCCGCCGGAGGAGTCCATCAACCACGAGGCACCACAGGAGCGGCGAGAGAACGCCTCCCTGTGGGCACCCGCGGCCGGCGGATACTCCCACGGCCTCATACTTACAAACCAGATTCATAAACTAAGGAATCTCCGGCCTCACGTAAGTTTGACTCGAGGGGGTAACATATTTGGGAACATCGCCTGACGTCATAAAACGTCATCGAATGTGGCCGTTAGACCGTGCCTAGTCACATGCAATTGAGAAAAATTGATGTTTTTTTTTAAATAAAAAAAAGATTATTATTATTACTATTACCGTTTGTTTACTATTACTGTCAGCTCCATTAATTAGCACCAATTTAAGGTTCTACATTATTAATGATTACTTTATAAAATAATTTTGTCATTTTGAAATTAGTTCAAGAAATTACTACTATTTAACTAATGCAAATAAAAGCTGCACGTATTATGGCTCCAGTGGCACAGGAACATTTCTTTCCACAAAATGTGGATCCTGAACAAATTGTTCCCGCTCTTTTACAGCTATATTGTGCAATACAGCTGCTACTATCCTAGTAACTGCTCGAACATTAGGGGGGGAGTGTTGTACCTTGGGATATTTTTTAATTTTAATTTTTTGTAATCAACATTTTTTAAAATGAATTATTTCTGTAATAGTCGTTAGCAAGAGTATTTATTTGCCTTTACAGGAAAACTTTTGAAAAGCATAATCTTTCCACTTGGGATTGATAACAGACTCACAAGTGATGGCTGCAAATTGTCCCAAGGTGCAACAAGGTCTTGTCCGTGGGACAATAGTAATTGTACCTTGGGACATAATAAAGATGTAAATGAAAAAAACTTTATAATATTTATTTGAACATGTTAGTACATATTATAAGACATAAAGTATAACGAAAAGGAAGATTGTTCCATTCGGCGCTCTGATCCTCCAACGACTGTTGGTTAAAATTTTCTGGTGCTAATTTTCTAGGTTAGCAATTGTTGATTTTCTTATATAATCATTAAAAACAGAAAAGAATGAGGTATCTACTAACCTTGACAAAATTTCCAAAAAATGATCACCTTTGTCCGTGAAAGAGTCAATCACACACGCAGAAAAATAAAAGTTTCCAACAAGAAACATAAAAGTGTTATTAACTCACGTCTACTCTCTGCAACCTTGCCGCCAAATGAAATGCATAACTGTTTCAATGCGTTTGAAACTATACTAGAGCATTTTTGAGCTGAGATCATAGATGGCCAATGTATGAGTTATATCCCGAGGTACATGCGTCCCAAGGTACGACACTCTCCCTTATAATTTAAGCACTTGGTTAGACAGCGGAACCTGTGCTTCCATTGGCAGAATGCTCTTTCTACTACATTTCTTGTACTTTTTTGTGCAACATTTAGTGTTGTTGATTTACATGTTTTTTATAAAATTGCAAATTAACTTGCAACTTTACGGTAATTATGTTTTTTATGTGTAAGTTACGTAATTTATGTAATTTATGTTTTTCATAAAAAGTTCTGTAAGTTCCGGGTTTTTTCGGTGATTAACGGTTTTTTTCATGTAATTTACAGTTTGTTTTTGTAATTTCAGTTTTAATGTTGTAACTTACGGATTTATGATGTTTTTTATTTTGCAACAGAAAAATCCCTAACCTATAAAATTCAAGATTATTAAAAACGCTTCTAGAATATGTATTGTAAAGAAACCTAGTAACGATACATCAAACAAAAGAAATAATCAGTACAATAGTAACTATCCTATGTATATGTATCACATCTCACATCCACATCAGTTAATATTACACATACATATGTCAGTAAAAATTGATTTAGTCCCACAGTGATCAGCATTAAGCGTCTGATTAAGATTACATTACAGTCAAACCACAAATTCACTTGAACTTAAATAACGTAGTAAAACTATGTTTGTGTCTTTCGTCTTTCTTTATCACACAGAAGTTTTAAACAGTTACATATGTGTGCGTCTACAACCAAAAATACAATTGTAGGTTAATATTTTTAATCAGTTAAAATTTGTCGATGAAGTGGATGCGGTTTCGGTAAATAATGAAGTCTCACTTGGAATCTCCTCAATCGAGCTTTTAGCTTTAACATCAAATAAGTATTCAGCTCTAATGTTTTGTGGGGCTTTCAAACACCTACTGATATGTCTCTTCATTCTAGTGACATTTCTTGCTTTCCGTATTCTGCAAAATTTGCACAGAACTTGGGGAGTTTTCTTCCGATTACTTTCCTCACTGAAGTACAACCACACTGTGGTTTTAACCTTAATTTTGCTGCAAGTAAAACCTTTAATAAACTTAAACTATTTTAAATTGAAAACTATGACTAAGCTGTTTGGCGTTATTAAATATACAAATAGGCGATTACCAATTTATTATATATATTTATTTGATATTATGTACCTACTAACCTGTGGTGGGTATGGAATAAATTCAATAAGGCTATTTTATATTTTTTACACAAAATGACAAAAAACTGCACTAACCACAAACTCAAACGTCAAACTTAACCTATGGAACACGCGGCCACTCACCCACAGTCGAGCAGACCGAGAAAAGCGAGCAAAACGTACTTATCAACAGCGCGGGTAATTCAAATGTTTAGATGCGTACGTAAATTACGTATGTAAATTATAAAACATGGATAAAAATGTAAGTTACATAAGTTACGTATAAACGAAAAAAAAAACGTTAAATTACCTCGCTCATGTAATTTACATGTAATGTAACGGTTTTTTAGGTAACTTACAAAGTGTAATTTTACAGTCAACACTAGCAACATTGTATCTTCTCTCCGCTTGTGTCTGGGGGTTGTCCATGGGTGTAAAAAAGTATGAGAGTTGTGCATAGGCACTATCTCCAAGCAGGATACCTTCCAATTGCCGTTGCTCAAACTTTAGTGCTGCTAAGCTGCTTCTAAAAATACTAGCATCATGTGCCGACCCTGGTCAACGGATAACTATTCCAAAATTTCAGCTCGGGGCCCAGCAACCGCTTGCACATTCAACGACATCCAAGATTTTCTATTTCTATGTATATACCTCTGCTGTAGGCCCTCCTAGATTTTTTATTTCAATATGTGTGCCATCCACACAAGCTACCACTCCAGGAAATCCTGCCATTGCATAAAATAATTCTCTGTTTCTTGTCATGGCGTGTGGATTATCGGGAAACTTTATATGTTGCCCAAGATTCCGAGCAATAATTTCAGAAACCTCTCTAATAATTCTGCAGGCACTTGATTGATTTACGCTATGTAGATCCCCGCACGGTCTCTGAAATATAATAATGTAATGTCATTACTACAATTATTTAATGAAATTACATACCTGTAAACTACCAACAGCATAAAACCGTAAAGCAGTACAGAGTTTAATTATGGGAAGTATAGGTAATCTTCGCATATCATCAGGAGCATTTCTATTGGGTTAAACCAACGGCAGCAAGACCGTTTCAATGGTCTGCCGTGAAAACCGAATCCCTTGCAGCAATTCTGTATTGGTATACCTTTCCAATGGATTTTGCATGTCTCTCATTATAACCCTAGGAGTAGAAACAAAATTGAGAATACATGTACAATAGTACACATTAACTTCAAAAAATGAGATTATGCAGTTAAGTACATTATTGCTGTTTTGTGGGTTTAAACCAGTTATATTAATTATTTATATTTACCTTACTAATTAATTCAGAACTATACATAATAATAATAAGCTGTTAATTTAAAAATTTACCTTGGAATTGGCAAATAATTGTTATCATCTACCGCATGTTGTACAAATTCCCAGAAACCATCCATGGCCGTTTTTTGTTGATAATAGTCACTAGTAGCACTTTGAGCAAATGATAATTACGTGGTAAGACCGAATAATAATGGTAAAACGGCAACAACAACAAATAAGCAGCAAATTTATTTAACTTTTAAATGTTAAAATGCCGATAAGGGTCACTCAAGTGTACTAACTGTTTCCCTTGTCTACCACTCATGTATTACTCAAGTTACCCTCACCCTCACTCTATGCACTTAAGTGCGAGTGCGCCTTAAGTGGAATCTCTGAATTTGCCTCTTACAAAAAATGGTTCTATGTAATCTACTACATTTTTAAGGCTGGATCTAATTTCAGTATCATTAAGTGTAATGACTTTGGCGGGAATACAAATGTTTAATTCAAAAATACATAAGGTTTTTTCATTAAATCTACTCTTTAAGTCTTCAATTACGTTGTCTAAAATTGAGTTATATATGGTAATTCTGTAATATTCTTCCGGTGAATTAATCTCAACATTCGCTCTATTTCTTTGTTTTGGGGTTATTCTTGGTATTGCCATTTCCAATTCTAATCGGGGCATGATAGACGATTCTAGAAAAATTTCGTTAAAATACTTATCACTCATACTCCTTTTCTTTCTAGCAAATGGATAGTGTCTTTGACGGTATCTTCTGCACTATGTTTATCTAAAAGTTTCTTTTGTAGAAGTTGACTTAAAGATAAAGTTAATGCTAATATATTTGACAGAGCACACAAAGTTACAATAAATACGGGACGCTCTATCTTACTTACTTACTTATCCGGCGTTACAATCCTTTGTGGATTTTAGCCTCTTGAATTACCATGTTCCAACGGCCTCTATTACACGCGGCCCTTTTCCAGTTATTTACTTTAAGAACATTGGCGTCTTGCTGCACTCCGTCTATCCATCTTTCCCTCGGTCTGCCTCTCGCTCGTCCATAATTCGGTGTCCATTCCATTATGCTTCTTACATTTCTTGTATGCTCCATTCGCGTGACATGACCTGCCCACTTTAATCTCTGCACTTTTATAAAACGCACTATGTGCTCGCCCATTAACTCGGCTATCTCCGCGTTTGTCCTTCTGCGCCACAGTTCGTTTTCTTCTCGCACTGGCCCGAATATTTTCCTTACTATCGCCCTCTCCGCCGTTCTTAATCTGTTCTGCACATTTTGTGTTAGGGACCAGGTTTCGCATCCATATGTCATCGCGGGTCTGATTATGGATTTGTAGATTTTCCATTTTGATGCTCTGTTTAATAACTTGGATTGCAGTAGGTTTTTGTGTATGTAGTAACCTTTGTTTCCCGACTGAATTCTTCTTGTTATTTCTTCTTCCATTTTGTTTTTCGTATTTAATTGGGCTCCTAGATATATAAATTCAACCACCTCCTTAAATATGTATTTGCCTATTTTTAGGTCCCGCAGTTGATATTCTCCCCTTTTTAATTGCATGTATTTTGTCTTTTCTTCATTTACGCGTAATCCCACCTCTGCTGCTGCATTTTCCAGTTTCTTAAACACCTCTTTGAGCTCTTTTAGCCCTCTGCTAATAATAACCAGGTCGTCCGCGTAAGCACTGATCTGAACCATCTTTGTCTTAATATTACCCGTCACATTTGTTTTTCGTATTACTGCCTCCAGTATTAGGTTGAATATCATTGCGGATAGTGAGTCTCCTTGCCTTACACCTGTGTTTATTTGAAATATGTCGGAATGTTCTTGTTGGATCGTCACCATCGCTCTGGAGTCGTGCAGCGTCATCAGTACCATCCTGCATAGCTTATCTGGAATCTGTAGTTCCTTTAGTATCTGCATGATCTTACTTCTTCTCACCTTATCGAAGGCTTGCCTAAAGTCGATAAAAAGGTTATGCAATTCTATGTTATATTCAAGAGATTTTTCAAAAATTTGCCTCACAGTGAATATGCCGTCTGTGGTAGATCTGCTCGGCCTGAAACCGTTTTGATAGTCCCCCAATTGCTTTTCAGTATATTTTGCCAGCCGGTTATGGATCACGCACGAGAGTACCTTGTAGCATACGTTAAGCAGAGTTATTCCGCGGTAATTGTCGCACATATGCTTGTCACCTTTTTTGAAAAGAGGTACTATTACGCCACACTTCCAGTTTGCCGGCATTTTTTCATCTTTCCATATTAATTGGATTAGTTGGTGCATTTGGATGTGTAGTTCCTCACCTCCGTTTTTTATTAGTTCCCCTACTAATCCATCTTCTCCTGCAGCTTTGTTGTTTTTAATTTTATTTATAACCGTACACACCTCTTCTAGTGATGGATATTCATCTTCCTGGCTTTTTCTCTCATATATCTGTTGTACTCCTTCATTCGCTTCCTCCCACATCACTTCCTCTGCGTCATTTAATAAGCTGGAGAAATGTTCTTTCCACCTGTTCAATATATCTCTTTTTTCAGATAATATCTCGCCATCTTTGCTTTTACATGCATATGTTTGCATCTTGGTAGGCATATTGTAGGATTTTATTTCTTTATAAAATTTTCTTGCTCTGTTGCGTTGGTTGTATTCCTCTATTTTTAGTATTTGCTGGTTATACATTTCCCTTTTCTTTTTCCGGCATGTCTTGGTTGCTTCTCTTCTTAATGCTGCGTATTCTCTTCTATTTTCTTCTGTGTCTTTCTGTAGCATCTTTTGCCTAATTTTGTTTTTCTTATCAATGCTATCTCTACATTCCTGATCGAACCATTCTGCACTCCTGTTTTCCCATTTTTTATAACCCAGTGTTTCTTTTGCCGCATCTTGCGTTGCTTTAATCGTTTTCTCCCACACTTTGTCTATCTCGTTCGGTACTACCTGTTTTTTAAGGTTTTCCTTAATTCGTTTTTGGTATTCTAACTTGATTTCTTTGTTGTTCAGTTTTGCAGTATCCCATTTCCTTTGGTTCGTTTTCGGTTCTCTTACTACTGCCTCTAAGATTTGCTTAATTTTGATCATTACTAAAAAGTGATCAGAATCACAGTTAGGTCCGCGATAGCTGCGCACGTCCTGAACAAGTGGGGACCTCCTTTTAGAAATTAATATGTGGTCAATTTGATTTAGATACTTGCGGTCTGGCGAAATCCAGGTGCCTTTATGTATGGCCTTGTGCTGAAATACAGTACTAGATATTATCATGTTTTGTGCTGCCGCTAGGTTACACAATCGAAAACCATTGTCATTACAATTGTTATGTAAGGTGTGCTTTCCTGCGACTTCTGATATGCTATCTTCTTTCCCTATTTGGGCGTTGAAGTCACCTAATACAATTGTAGTATCGTATTTCGGGGCGCAATCGCATGCTTGTTGCAGGGTTTCGTAGAATACTTCTTTTACTTCATCTTTATCATCATTTATTGGAGCATACGCATTTATTAAAGTTACATTGTAGTATTTACCTTTTACTCTTAATTTGCATAATCTTTCATTGATTGCTTGGAAATTTAATACATATTTTTTGACGTGATTTGCGATTAAAAATCCTGTTCCATGCTGACCTTGTTTTGCTGCACCGCTATACATCACGGAAAACTTCTTTTCATTCATTGACCCTTGCCCGCACCATCTGATTTCCTGTAATGATATTATGTCAATTTTATATTTCACCATTTCGTTTGCTACTTCATTCATTTTTCCTGCCTGTAGGAGAGTACGAATATTCCAGGTTGCGAATTTGAGAGAATTTTTATTGACCATGCTATTTTCACAGCTTCTATTTGCTGCATAACCCTTCGTATTATATTTTTTATACAACCCTTTATCGCTTACCGTTATTATTGCCTTATTCGTCATCATTGTTCT
>JABXWE010048544.1:0-28821 GCA_014611495.1 Limonius californicus
AACTTTAATTGTCCAAAACCAAGGCGTATCTTTTTGCTATCGCTAAAATCTTTATCCGACGGTTCAGTCGATTAACGTTTGCCCTGTAGCAAACAAAAAAAACGGTAACATAATACGATAGCCCACGCCGCGAGGAAAAGGAGAAAAAAAACGATCTGCCGGTTCACCCTCTACTCTCGAAAGTCTAACTTTCACTCTATAAACGTTTACGGGCCTCGACTGATGTGGTTTTCAAGGACCCGGAGTGGCGGAGATCTAAATGCCGACTGCCCCAAAATGCAATTGGGACCTCACTTCTCCCAAACGATATTGCACAACCTGGCGAAATCATATGCAAGAAGTTCGAGAAGGTTCTAGAAAGAATTTGTTTTTGACGCTCGGAATTCCAGGGAGCGTTCAAGGTCTCGCGGATGAAAACAAAGCTTGCGATTAACACAAAGAGCTATTGACACAATTTGAACTTCGACAGACAAAACAAAATACCGAAAATAGTAACCCAAAATAAGCCTTTAATTAGAACAGCGATACTAATTTCTACGAAGCGGCAAAGAAATCACGGAACTGCCAAAGTGTGCGGCAAATTTAAAAATCACATAACAAATGGTCCAACCGGACGATGATTAAGTATAGCAGCTATCATATTAACACTAAATCTATGTTGAAAATGCGAGCGTCTTCTTAAATGAGGATTTTCTGCAGCCCATTCATGAAAATTATGATAATTATTGATACAATCTCGTGTGACAGAAGCTTCATCTGTCCATAAAATACGCGGTAGGTTTTGATTATTTTGTACTCAATTACAAAATCTTAAAAGAGCTTTAAAATTATTACCTAGAGCTTGAACTCTTTGCTGATGAGATGGACCGAACACTTAATATTATTTTCCGAACCTGGTTTCTAGATATTCCTGTATGCAATTATTCTTGTAATAAATCAAGAACTTGTTCATCATCGTTTATGGATCTACGGACAACTCCTTGGTCGACTGCATGTCTTGCGTTGACAGTGCAAGTGCCATGTTCCCTCAGCTGACGATGATAATTAAAGCAAATTGCACGCGTAGGCAATCTTCTACGATAATCCTGTCGTGCTGCTAAAGCATTTTCATCACACAGACCGTATACGTAATGAATATCTGCATATTCTTCATTTGAAAATAACATTGGCATTGTGAATCACTTGTGAATTGCGATGGTAATAAGTATACAAAGAAGCCAATAACTTCAGTATCACAGTAATAAACTGACAAGTAACAAACAATAATTTGTTAAAAACGATGTTCAAATGTTACCAAACAAAAAACAGGATTATGGCAACTAGATCAGTATTTCAGAAATCCGTGGAACTACAATGTTAGCCACATAAATTATGAAATAAACAATAATTCGTTAACGGTTACGCTTATGTTTATATGGACTTTTTGACTCTAAATAAGTCCTGGAATTCAACCTTGAAATATTGCTGGTACGTTTTGGGACACACTGTATATGAAATGGGCCGCACTAACCCTAAATGTAACGGAAAGACTACAACTATTTATTTTAATTTCCATTAGGTTTTTATTATACATATTTTGTTTGCATCGAAATTCATGCAGCTTGACAATAGAAACTTTTGAGGCTATTATTCATATAACTTCTGTTTCGAGTAAATAATATTTCTTGACACCATTTCTAAAAATTGATTGCATTAGATGAAATAGGCTTGGTTAACCACAAGATATAATGGGAAGACCAGAATTTGTGCTTGACTTTTTCATTCCAGTCTATGCTTTCATTACAATTTGCATACAGGGCGTTAAACTTTAGTTTCCGTGGTTGTTGTGTCATGGGTTATGCGAAATAAATTGCTAAATTAAATAAAACCAATTTAAAGTACACTCGCTTAATTGTGCCTACTGTACGTTCTTGAGTATTTGTATGATTATCAATGAAAGCAATATAGGTAACAATCAAGAAAATCAAAACGCGTCTTACTCAAGCCATACAATTTATAATAATATATAATTGTTTAATAGTTATCAAGCTATACTTTAGTTGCTATAGTTAGTTTTACTGTAGAGCACAATATATTTAATCCTAAATAAATACGTTAACAACATTATACGATCTGGTTTAAATTGCTTGGCAAACCTTGATGAATATTATATAACGATTTTCCAAGAATATATTAAATAAACTGCACAGGTTGGCATAAGTTGGGTTTAGCTATCACTACAATAGGGTTTTTGTTCTGTATCTAAAAAATGATAATATCAAATCTAAATAAAGAAACCCGTAAAATAACTTTCTTGTTTGACATCTATTCAGTTGTGGTCTTAACACAATTTTTTATTAGATAGAAATTTATAATTTTTTAGATTTTGTGGAAAAACTCCAATGTAGGTATAGCTAGACCCCTTTAAGAAAATCAGTGTAGTTTCATTTGTTAATAATTTTTTTCGAATGATTTGTTAAGCAGTTTAAAAGCCAGTTTATTCAATCGCGTAACGCTCTGCGGATACGGATTTAAGCATTCAGAAGTCATTATGTTGTGGTCTAACAAATAATTACAATAGCCGGTCTATACTAACTCTATTTTAATCGCACTGTACTTCTTATTCTGTCCTGCGTATTGTTCAACAGATGTCAGAGAGAGTAAGGAGAGCTAACGGGGTTGAAAAGATAAAAAGTTCTGTTGGCATACCAAGCGAAGTTTAGTTGCCAAACGTACCAACCCAATTATGTCCGTATTACATATTTCTAAGTTTTACTTTAGGTTATGATTTATAAATTTTTTTATGTATGTATTCACAAGCATATTTTAATTTCAAAGAAAGTGTATGGTATGTGCAATGCACTTTTTTAAAATCTATTCAGTTGTGGTTCTAAACACAGAACTTTATGTACGAGGATTGTTTGATAACTACGTGGCCTAACACAGAGATGGCGCGAATTCGGAGGAATCTCCGTTACCATTCTGTAGAACTATACTTTCATTTTAAAGGCTTAACACCAACCGAAATCAAAGCAGAGCTAGATTCAAAACTATTGGAATCCGCTCCTTCGTTTTCAATGGTTAAAAACTGGGTTGCCGAATTTAAGCGTGGTCGTGTGAGCACAAATGATGAACCCCGTAGTGGACGTCCAAAAACTGCTACTGCCCCGGATATGATTGAAAACGCCCACCGTATCGTATTGGATGACCGTCGAGTAAAAGGGCACAGAATTTTAACTGAAGAACTGTAAATGAAAAAATACCCGGCGCGTTGGGTGCCGCGGTTGCTCACACCGGAACAAAAACTGAATCGTTTGGGTGTTTCTCGCGACCTTTTGGCACGTTTTCGCCATAATCCGAAGGATTTTTTTCGCCGTTTCATAAGCGTAGATGAAACCTGGGTCCACCATTATACTCCCGAAACCAAAGAACAGTCCAAACAATGGACACACCAAGGTTCTCCGCCGCCAAAGAAGGCAAAAACGGTTTTGTCAGCAGGAAAAGTTATGGCAACCGTGTTTTGGGATTCTCATGGAATTATCTTGGTCGACTACTTAGAAAAGGGGAAAACAATAAATGGCGAGTATTATGCTAATTTGTTGCAACAACTTAGCGACAAAATCAAAGAGAAACGGCCTCATTTGATAAAGAAGAAAGTGCTTTTCCATCAAGATAACGCACCTGCCCACTAGTCTGCGATTGCAATGGCCAAAAATCATGAGTTTGGATTTGAATTAGTGCTCCATTCGCCCTGTTTCCCAGATTTGTCTCCCAGCGATTATCATCTGTTTCCCAAACTGAAAAAATGGCTCGGGGGTAAGAGATTTTCGTTTAATTCCGAGGTAATTGCTGCTGTAAATAGCTATTTCGAGGACTTGGATTCATCGACCTACAATGAAAGCATTGCCAATTTGAATATCGTTGGAATAAGTGTGTTGGGCGAGCAGGAGACTATATTGAAAAATAATATGTTTTTTGTCGAAAAAAACTTGCCTTTGCTTTGTTAGGCCACGTACTTATCGAACCATTCTCGTATATATTGTTATTTTTTTGGATACAATGCAAGAACGTCTATATAGTATACTTTCATAATTGTTAAACACTTGTAGTAAAACATAGCTTGGTTTAAGTAAACATACATGATTTGTGTTAACAGGCAATCTTTTTGATCATATTGTAGTATAATTTTGATTTATAGCAAACGTTACAGCTGCTGTGTTTGGTTGTTACGTTATATCAAACAGGTAGGATTAGCTTACCATATTAATATGTAGTGGTTTTATTACATTAGAGAATATGCAATTATCTCAGTAAATGATTGATAATCATATGTTTTGGGCGGATTTAATGGCAAGATATAATGGAAATTCTACAATTTTTTTTAATCTACTTTTCTATGTTTTTTTTATAAGCTTAGCAGATTTTGACTCTCGTTGTCAAGTTAATGTGACTTTACAATGGGGGTTTCCCCTGAAGTCTCTGGCCCTGACCAGCCTAAATTACCAATTACATAATTCAACACAGCAATGTCGCTTAAACATGACTCAACATCATTAGTGCCGCATTTTAATTGTGTGTATGTAAAACGGTTTGGGGTCCCTGTAGAGGAGTCATCGGAGGCAAGAAGCTGTGGGTCAATCAGCAGATCAGAAGCTGCCAAGTAGCGGCAAAAATGGGGTCAGCAGCGCGGCCACACCTTCTTAATTGCGGCCTGAGCCCCAGTTGATGATGCAACCGCAAACTCCGCGGCCTAAGACAATGCCAGGACTGTTCTGTGCCTTGTGTCACCTTTCACACTCGCGTTCCAGCTGGAATCGCACGAGGAGTCGGCTTTTCTTGTGGCAAGGCGACGACTCCTTTTCCCACATAAATCCCTCAAAACAGATCCGGAGATCTAACGTAGATGACGCAAATGCGCGCCATAAAGATCGGCTTGTGCAAATTTCGCCAATATGTCAAACCGCCCTATCTTTATTTGTTGTGTGCGCGGCTGTATTTAGTCACGTTATGGCCTCATATTTTAGCGTGTATAACCTTTTCTCGATTACTGGAGGGTTTATTTATGGTTTATTGGACATATTGGCCGCCGTGTCTCGCTCATCTGGGTATTACCTTATGAGAATGAGTTGTGTACGAACGAGTTTACTTATAATAATTCAGCAATAAAACTCGTTGCTTCTACTTTAGTTTTCTTCTTCTTTCTTTATGAAATACTGCGTTGGCAATGAAAATTCAAGCACATTCATCACCATTCAATGAACGGGATTAAAAATAAATTTCCAAATGCACCATAAATGGCAGCATGAAAAAGACGAGAAAAATGTTTTTATGATGCTTTTATTATGAACGATAATAAAGTTTTCATTATCTAGTCATCTCTGAATACGAATTATTTATGCAGGGATAACTGGAGTGTAACGTTTAATTAGCAGATCAAAAAACTGACTATACTAGTGATATACCAAATAGAATATCCCTTATAAATAAACTAACATTTTCATTTGTATTTTGAGATACTTTAGAAATATTAAAGGTGGCAATCACACACATTTCATTTATTTTGATAATTTAACAATGTAAATTATACGTAGAAACTTAAAACTATAAAAATATACAAGTTATAGAGATTGTACCATTTATTAATAATTGCTGAACCTGTGGGCTACGTCCTAGCTTTAAGATAAGTTCTACATACAACAAGCTACTTTTTAGTGAATTTGAAATTGTAATTCTTTGAAAACTTAATTCCGATTTCACTTTGGAACACAATGCATGTTTGCTGTATTTAAAATACAAATTTAGCGTTATTTCTCTAAAATCTCTTTAAAAGTAAAAAAAGCAGTAAAGTTTTGCCAAATTATTAGGGCGCCCTGTATATTAGAATTGGATCAAATACCGTAATAAAGTGTACATCGATGGAACGGATTTAGTTAATACCGTTTAGTGTATCTACATTTTAAAGTTCAATATTAGATCGGTCTTTTTTACATATTCAATATGCACGCGTTGAACTCTTTTCGTTAAACGTGGCGATTACTAAATGTAAATTTTTAGAATCTAATAATGTCAATTTTAGATACTATTATAATCATTGACAGCCTCTTCGTCCCACTGCTGGGCGTCGGCCTCTTCTCTGCCACGTGTTTCTCCTCAGCGCTAATGTAAAAACAGATAGGTAGATGCTATTATACTTCGTAGTTAATTATAACTTTAATACTATAGAAATTTTTTCATTAAAATGCTAGATTCTACACCATTTATTAAAATTATCTGAACTCGTGGGCTACGACCCACGTTGTACAACGGTAACAAATAGTCTGTGTGGAAACATAAAATACATGCATTTGCGTAAAACAATCTTGGACATAAATAAATTTGATATTTGTGCATTCTTCTATTTTTTTTACTATAACGGTGAAGTTTTGTAGGAGGCAGAACATATACCTATGTTAAAAGAGGATTTGACAATGGTAATACTGTCTAATCATAACTTAATGTAATGCTTCCAAATTGGGTGCTATGGTGATGGTTATGGTAATGTCAACAGTTTTGCAACCCTTATTTATTACTTTATTTTTAAACATACAATCTGTATACATATTTTGTTCACGAACAAGCTTTGAATGTATAGATGCCAAAGTATACTATGTTAGTTCAGAAATTATTTAAATAAAAGCCTGTAGAAGGAAATTTTTTACCGTATTAGATGTTTAACATTTGTTAAATTATTTATAGGTTTTAGTATCTGATTTGTAATTTACTTTGAGGAGTTTGAAATGCAACATCCTGTACATTTTTGCATTTCGTTACAATGGCATTAAAACTTGAGTATATTGGCATCAGAATTTGTAAAATGTTAGATAAAAAAGCTTCGATAACTTCTTTATCACCATGATACTTAGAAAAATCTAAATACGTGTTGCGACAACTAAGTTGCCATCATCAGTAAGACATAATGAACTTGGAATATCCATAGTAAATTTGTAATTTAAAAAAATGCTGTACATTTTCGAATGTCGTCATCGTTCCAGCATATCAACCTACAATACACCTTTTCTGTCTCAAAAAGCCAAAGATTTCGGTTCTAGAACGTTTGCTTGAACTTTTCGGGGGAACTCGCTTGTTACTTAATTTTAACATTTCCGTACGTATTGTTGCCAGTCATGGTAATTTAGGTACTCATCGCCATCAGTTTCGTAGCGATGCATGAAGGTCAGTGCAAAGACCACCTCGCACAGGGTTTATGGTACGTACTATGGTCTGTTCGTTTCATAATTTCAATTTCATACAGTATTGTACGGAAAATTTGAGGAAAATGTGTGGCTATTTCCGAAATCGTGAAACGTCGATTTTCACGAGTTGTCTTATTCAATTTTCCACAAGATCGTCGTTGCTCATCACAGTGCGCACTTCACAGTTAACGATCGTAGCGTTCATTATAGCGCATTATTATACAACTGAATACAATGACAGAACGATGGTAAAGTGACACATAGCTAGCTCATCAACCACTAAAGCATCCCTACAAACTGATTACGACGCTAACTCGGCTCTTGGCTCCCAAATATGCCTCGTACGAAAAAATAATACAAATACATATCACTGATGCGAATTGTAAAATGAAAACTGATAAACTAATACCAAATTATTTATACCTTCCTCAGCAGTTACATTGATATTTGTTTTTTCATATGTATTGTTTTTTGTTTCTATACAGGGTGATTACTTTATCTTGTAACAGGTAGGTAGGCTACATACATTACAGCTGTTTGTATTTCATAGGTATCTTAGTAAACTCTACATTGGTTAAATAAATAAAAATCAAAGTAGTTACGTAATACGTTCGATGTACTAGGGAACTGCAATGAAACTAGTTGCGAATAAATAAGATGCAGTTTTGCAACACGTACATTTACAATATTTATTTCTTATAATTATAATTTATAAACACAGAGGTCAAGATGGCATAACAATATATTGATATAGCAATAAAATCAACAAGAAAAATAAACTAACAGAAAGAAAAACACTAATTAATGACGTAATAAATGTTCAAGCTGCCGTCCACCTTGCTGTTCACATAAGACAATCCGCCGCAGAAGAGAGTTAGCGAGCTAGCATGTGCGGTGTGATTGACCTACAGGATTCAATAATTCTTTCCGTAAATCTTTTTGAGTTTTTACAGGAGTTTCGTAGAGGTCGTTTTTTTACTTTACTCCACAAAAAGAAATCTAACGGAGTCCGGTCCGGACTACGTGGAGGCCAAGAATAAATTACACTTCTTGCCATTAATCTGTTGTGAAAAGTTTCATCGTAGTAGTTTCTTACAATTCTATGGAAGTGGGCAGGTGCTCCGTCATTTTGAAACCCCATGCACTGTCTAATATAAAAAGGAATGCTCTACAAAACTTGAGGCAAATTATTTTATAAAAATTGTAAACACATTTCCCCATTTAAACTGCCCTCAAAGAAGTGCGGACGAAGAATATGTTTGTCTGCGATACCGCACCACACATTTAATATAAAAACTCTGTGACATTGTGCTTCCCGAATCCAATCTGGGTTATCTTGTGAACAGAAATTGCCATTGTGTCTATTTACACACCCATTGTTACTAAACGTCACTTTGTCAGCAAATAGAATATTTCTTAAAATCAGTGGATCAGCATTGACATCGTTTCTTAAAAATTGACAGAAATTCATTCGACGTTGATAATCATCTTCAGTAAGGTTGCACAAATGTTACGTGGTAAGGATGAAACCGGTTTGTTTTTAAAATGTTAAAGGCTGAACTTCGGCTAAAGCCTACAGTTCTTGCGACTGCTCGTTGGCTTATTTGGGGATTATCAGTTATTTGCTCGATTACTGTCGCTTCAGTTCTTCAGTTGTCACAGGTCGTTGTCTCACATTTCGTTTGGAAAACCGTCCATATTATCGCAAATTTATTTTCAAATCACTGAAAGCATTATGTGATAGAAGAGGTCTATCCAGGTATCTTTGTGCATATCGTCGTACTGCTAAGATCGCCGCCCGTCTTCAGTCTCCCAAAATCTACATCATATCCGTTATCTCGCTATTAGAATACATTGAAACTAATTATTACCGCAAGATTATATACAAATCAAGAACTTTTGAAGAGAACCACAAGAAGTTTTGACAAAACAGTAGTTGACATTTGCCTGTCCAAAGGATTCTTAATGTAAAAAAAATTATAGCTAATAAGAAAAGTTACCTATGTTAAAATGTTAACAAGTGGGAGGTGTAGCCTACCTACTTGTTAAAAGATAAAATGATCACACTGTATCCTTGCCAAATCGTAGGGGCTGTCCGGACCTACTAAACCGTCCCCCTATGTGCCTGTATTTCAGGTTCAACACTTGGTATATTTCTAGTAATTGGCGTTAAATTATATTCTCTTCTTCTTCTTCGAGTACTTTATCTCTTACAAGACGTAGCGATCTTCTCTCCTATGCCTGTGTTACGCGTTTAAAGTGTCACAGACATAGAGGACCTACAGCTTAACGTGGGCTCCGAACCACGGGAAGTGTAAACACTTCTACTCCAGCAAAGATTTACTAGGTAGAATACCTCGCTGGTTTGCCATTACCTTGCGAAGGACAATGGTAGTCAGAAATCCGATGTTCCGGTATTGGGAATTGTACCCAGGACCCAGGACCTCTAGTCCACGGTCGCCTCAAAATTATAAAATAAAATAATATAAATTATGTTCTACATACCATACACTTTGTATTATTATTTGTGTCAGATCCAGTTTTAGACTAAATGAATAATAATAGAATATAATAACCGAATATAATAGAATAGAATAAATGTTTTTGTTTAATCATCATCGCGCTTATGCTGTATCATGTGATATATTGTTTTATGTTATACTTTTTTTTTAGATTAATGATTCCTATCCCATCTAGCTGATCCCGGCTCAGCACATTTTGTCCTTTATAACGGGTTCAACATGCTCAACCCTTGAAAAACCCTATGACACCATAAATACCCTTGGAAGGTGCAGTACTCAGGAATCGAACCTGAGCGACTTTGGTAGAGCGCCTCGGCCACTTTACCGGGGTCCCCTGTTATACTTTAAAGCTCTAGATTAAATTCTACCTACAACTTTGAATCTTTAATTTCTGGTCTACATGTGGACGTAGATATATGTTTGTTACTGTTTGAATTCTTTAAGCTAATCACAAGTGAAAATAGTACTTGAGTATTGCCAAGCTCTTGGATCACCCTTTATAACCCCACTTGGAACAAATTCCGAAATGAGGTTTACGCCAATAAAACGGATTTAAATTTTAATTTAATGTACCTACATTCTAGAGGTCAATATTTGAACGGTCTTTGTTCTTTTACATATTCCATACCATTTTTTTCTGTAATATAGTAACGGGTAACTTGATCTACCCACGGGCCATAATTGAAGTTAATATAATTCTTTGCTCGCATGCCCGCCCATGCCTTTCTATTGATGTTTTTGCTAATTGAAATTATATTTATATCCTTATTTTACGAGAGCTTGTAGGATTTTAATCAAGTGTTTATGGTCGTTTGCACATAACACATAAATATAGTAGTAAATCAATTCTAATTATTTTTAAGCGCAGTCGTAATGCCCTGTATTAAATCTGAGATTAACAAAACAACGTTTAGCAGGTTATCGAGAAAAACTCGAAAATAAAACAATGGCCACTCGTTCAAGCATAGCCAATTAAGATTTAGATTATTTGAAATGAACTCTAAAACGTATGATTGGGTTATTAATTTTTGGCGAGCCGAATTATTTGGAAAGTGAGGTTTTTTTTCGTAAAAACGCGCAGCCCCAATTAAAATTTTCTCTTTGCTTTTACTTTTGCCAGCGCCTATTTGTTTTAAATAATCGATCAGCTTGCTTAGAACAAAAGAGGCTATGATTGATAGATAGGTCGTAAATTAATGCGGCTAATTACGCCAGGCTTTTCTAAAACGATTAATTTATTAATTGTTAGCGTAATTGAAACTTTAATTGTAAACAAAAGCCATTAAGCTATTTTCAGGATTTTTCGATCGGTCTTGCTTGCGCAGTTTCCTCGAACACCCGTTATGGAAGAGTGTGTTCACGAGCACGAAACTCGGACGATTCGGAACGAAAGAAAAGTAGTTTATTCGCAATATGGCAATGTTTGATATTTATGACTTAATATAGCGGAGTCGAGCGCTCAACACGCTGTCACAAGGCTCGGAAAGGAAGTCGTTTTCTAATTTAGATAAATAAGACCGCGTTTGCTTTACTAATACTGCTCCGTTACATTTAAATACGAGTAGGAATACAGCTACACAATATTACTTTCTATAATTGCTAAGGCTGTCTTTCGCGTAAACAAAAACTGCGTTTTCTATGAGAAATTTCCAAGGTCAGAGGATTGTTTCGATATAATCACCGTTACGACAGTGTTGGAGCATTTTGCTTAATCCTATTCAAATTAAATACACGAACTTGTGGCAGCAGCACAGAACGACCCACTAATAAAGGCCTGCTTGTGGGTGGTCTGCCATCTTATTTCCAGCAGCACCCTTGGTGCACTGCCTTAATAAGGCCGACGTCCTTACTACTTACAAGGGGGCATTGATAAGTACTTAGCCTACCATCTAAAACGTCTCAATATTTCAAAACAAAATTTTATTTATTCAACATAATCTCCTTTCAGACTTATACATTTAGCAAAACGTTCATAAAGTAATTCTAAGCCATTTAAAAAAATCTTTGTCTTGGTCTGCAAACCACTCCTCAACGGCACATATTGCTTCGTCATTTGTCGAAAATCTTTTACCTTTCAAATGTTTTTTGAGTTTTGGGAACAAATAATAGTCTGACGGTGTTAAATCCGGAGAATAGGGCGGGTGGTCAACCAATTCAAAACCAATTTCATCATTTTTTTCCAGTGCAATCAACGACTTGTGAGCAGGAGCGTTGTCTTGCAAAAAGAGCACACCTCTGGCAAGTTTCCGCGGCGTTTTTCCGCAATTTTTTTACGTAATTTAGTTAGCAACTCAGTATACTCGTAATATACTCCCGTGATAGTTTTACCCCTTTCCAAATAATCTATCAGAATTATCCCATCTTTGTCCCAGAAAACTGAAGCAAGAATCTTGCCAGCCGATTTTTGAACACGGAATTTTTTGGGTCGTGGAGAACCAACATGCTTCCACTGTTTGGAATGCTCTTTAGTCTCTGGGTCATAGTGATAGATCCACGTTTCGTCCATAGTAACAAGCCGATTGAAAAAGTTTGAGGAATCTTCTGCAAAACGGTGGCAGATTTCCTTTGACGTTGTCAATCGAACGCGCTTCTGATCAACGTTCAAGCATCTTGAAATCCATTTGGCCGAAAGCTTTCTCATACCCAAGTCGTGAAGAATGATGTGACACACGTTCATAGGAAATGTGCAATGCTTCTGCAATATTCTTAAATCCCAATACGTCGATTTTCTAAAATCATATCATGGACAGAATCAATGTTTTCCGGAGTGGTCACAGAAATTGGTCTTCCGGGGCGGTGCTCATCTTTCACATCTGATCTTCCTCTTTTATATTCCGCAACCCAGTTTTTAATAGTGGCATATGAAGGACACTGATCACCTAAGGTTTCTATCACATCAGCAAAAATTTCCTTGCCCGGTAACTCTTTCAAAAATAAATAATTAAATAATTAAATTCTACCTTTTTCTCAGACATGCTGTTTTCAAAAATTAACAGTTTGGTCACTGTTCAACTTATGAATGTAAAACTTTGACAATTTATTTATAAAATATCATAGTTGTAACCATAGCAACCACATTCACTTTTCTTTACTAGAAACTTTCCAGGATAACTAGCTATCAATACCCCCGCGTACACTGTTAAACATATATTCTGCGACATGGAAATTTTTTCTGATGTATTGCGGGACCCTAAAAACGAATTTAAAAACAGAATTTTCCCATCACCCACGAATTTTTAACAACAAGCATTTATATATTGCAAATATGCAGCATATGCATATTGCACCACTTTGTGTAATGTATCAGCAGTGACGAATATACCGTGTTAAGACCAGTTCATTCGTGTCTATTATATGCAAGAAATACGCCCCAAATCAGATATTGTGCATTAGTAGTCATTTACCGGCATATGAAGTTACTGCATTTCCTACGTCGTGCCGCGAAACGTCGTTACTAACGTGTTTGTGTTCTACATACTTGATTTATGTTTATTACTGTACTGTGATTGACTGTGAATTAACAAGTAAGTACAATGCCTAGGCAGTGTGTAAATAATGTCAACGGTTTTTGATGTGTATGTGGGGAACTAACTTTTAAATCGCAAAAACTTACTTTCACCCCGCTTGTACGAAGAGCTTCCGAACTTTATTTCGGGGTTAAAGTAGGTGATCAATATAAGTCATGGACTCGTCACATATGTTGTAAGACTTGTGTAACATTGTTAACAGGTTGGTTGAAAGGTACAAAACGTAAAATGCGCTTTGCAGTACCAATGGTGTGGTGGGAACAGAAAGACCATGTCACAGATCATTACTTATGCCTCACTAACATACTGGGCATCGGACCGAAGTCGAAGCTTACTATACAGTATCCCAATTTACTATCAGCTATACGGCCTGTCGAACATGACAATGACAATGATCCACTATTTCAAGCACCAGAATATTCAACAGAACCACATCTGATTTCACAGGCCGAACTGAATGATTTAGTTCGAGATTTAAAACTAGCAAAATCACGTCAGAACTTCTAGCATCTAGACTAAAATGATGGAATCTCCTCGAAGGTGACGTACATATAACTCACTTCCGAAAACGTCAAAAAGGACTTACACATTGTTTCGCTCAAGAAGGGACTTTGGTATATTGCACGGATGTTATATAGCTCATGCCGTTTACATGAAGGAATCATGAGAATATACGATATCTCCTAGAACACATCCGATATAATGACTATGAGTGGTCAATCTGTGGAGACCTAAAAGTGATAGCGTTTCTTCTTGGACTTCAGCTGGGGTATACAAAATACTGTCTGACAGCTGTGCACGAGATCGTCAGTATACAGGGTGATTCCGGAGAAATGGGAAGTATTTTAAGGGTAGATTCAGAGGGCCAAAATAAGAAAAATAGACCCATAAGTTACAGTCCGAATGTCAACCATTCTTGAAATAAATCCAATTTTTTTTCCTATTTAACAAATCAATTACATATCACGTACGTGATAGGTGCAAATAAATGTTGAATGATTTGTCAGAATTAGTTGTCAATCAGTTTGACATTAACTGCTTTAGTTACGAATTCCTAAAATGCCTCAAATATTCACCCATAGGGAATATGCGGATATGATTTTTGTTTATGGGTTTTGTGATGGAAACTCGGTTCAAGCAGTTGGCGTATCGACGGCGATTTCCTAACCGAAGAGTTCCTAAAAGAAAACTTTTCCAAAAATTGTTCATCAGTTCAGGAAACGTTTTTCCTAGCGCAAGGATTTATAGTGAAAGAGAAGGTTTTAACATACGAACCGAAGAGAATATTCTCAACATTGTTGAAGAAAACCCGAGTGTGAGTACGAGGAGGATTGCTTATGAAGTCAATAAATCACAGAAAGGTGTTTTGAATACGCTTAAGAAATATGGTTTAAAGCCTTTCCATGTTCAACCCGTTCAGCATCTTCAAGATGGCGATCACGTTCCAAGGTTACAGTTTTGTGAATGGATTCGTCAAAATCCTACCGTAAATAAATACATTTTATTCAGCGATGAGGCTCAATTCACTCCTGATGGTGTAAATAATTTTCGTAATGAACACCGATGGTCAAAAGAAAACCTTCATGCTACGTTTGAACGCAATTTTCAGCATCGATTCAGGATAAATATTTGGTGCGGCATAATTAATGATCAGTTAGTGGGTCCGTTTGTGTTGTATGGGCGTCTTACTGGAGAAGGATATTTACAATTCCTAGAAGATCATTTAGCAGAAATTTTAGAGAATGTTCCTCTAAATGTTCGACGACGGCTATACTTCCAACATGATGGGGCCCCTCCCCACAGTAGCCTGCGCGTTCGTAATTTTTTAAACAATCATTTTCCCGGACGCTGGATTGGTAGAGGAGATCCAATAAATTGGCCAGCAAGCTATCCGGACCTCAACCCACTTGATTATTTTGTTTGGGGGTGGATGAAGTCTTTGGTGTACGCCACAGGAGTAGACACAAGGGAAGCATTACTTCATCGCATTATGGATGCGGCCGCTATAATAAGAAATAATCGCAACGCTATTAATCGTGCTATTCGCACCATCAATAAAAGAGCAAACAAGTGCATTGAAGTTGGTGGTTGTATTTTTAAAAATGTTCTTTAAATATTTACCGTTTATATAATATAATATTCCTATTTGTTAGTCTTCCTTTTCAACATGGATTAAATAAAAAACAATATAAAATTTTTTAAATGCATTTAGTTCAAGAATGGTTGACATTCGGACTATAACTTATGGGTCTGTTTTTCTTATTTTGACCCCGTGAATCTACCCCTAAAATACTTTACATTCCTCCGGAATCACCATGTATACAGAAGGAATGGACACTACGTCAAGCACTATCTCCGGGTCAAAAAATATTACCAACGAACCACTGGTTGATCCTAAATACGTATTTCTACCATCACTGCATATTAAATTGGGCTTAATGAACAATTTGGTAAAAGCACTAGAGCGCAAAGGAAGAAGTTCTTGTATCTGAAACAGAAATTTCCGAGAGTTAGTGGGGCAAAAATTTAAGAGAGCATATTTGTGGGACTACAAATACGAGAAGTAATGAAAGATGGTGAATTTGACAACTAACTGAATGAAGTTGAACTAAGAGCATGGAGAGTTTTTACAATAGTTTTGACGAATTTTCTTGGAAATGTGAAAGGCGAAAATTACAAAGATCTTGTGACTGAATTACTTAGTGCCTACAGAGAAATGGGATGTAACACGTCTTTAAAAATTCACTTTCTGGAGGCTCATCTCGATTTCTTTCGGGAAAATTTGGGTGCCGTAAGCAACGAGCATGGAGAACGGTTCCACCAAGACGTTGCAACCATCGAAAAGCGATACCAAGGCAAATGGAGTCCTGGTTTGCTTGCTGATTATTGCTGGGCATTAATCCGTGATCCCCAGAGACGAAATATCGCCGTAAAACACCCGCAACAACATTTTGACGTAAGTGCAACATTAAGAACATACCGATATTGATAAATTTCCGTATAACGCACAACACTTCGTAGTAAATAAAGCGTGTGTGATAGAGAAAATCCAAGATCATTTTTTGCTTTCTAATGAAATTTTACATTACATACGCCATGTTTTATCCATGTCACAAGAAAAAGTTAATTTTTGTTTACCAGTGTTATCTGTGTGTTCAGTCTTGAAAACAAGTAACGAGCAAATATTTGTAAGAGAAGATCCATCCTCGAATTTTTCAACCCCTTAGTCACCAGGTATCCTAGGCAACATCCACATTGATACCTCATTGAAAAGCTCTTAGAAACTGCTATTAGTAGCAGCAACCTTTTTTTCGAAAAAAATAAAAAAACACTCAAGAGGTTTTGAACCAATTATTATTTTTACTCAAATTTAAAAATATTAGCTTAAATGTTCAAAATGGGTTTCATTATTCTCTAGGCAATAGTGAACTACTCTTAAATTCTCACCGAATATTGCGGAAGGTTTGTCGCAGAATAGCTCGACACTCCTGAACTATTCGTTTTTGTAGTTGTGCAATGGACTGAAGCTAAGTTTTGTAGACGACAGATTTTAAGTGACCCTATAAAAAGAATTTTAATGTGCATAACGGTCTCGGTTACGTACTCAAAAACCCCATTGATGCGTAGCATACTAACTACCCGGTGTTGCAGCAGCGGTGTCTTGCGGTATGCATTGCAGACATGCTAACGTTGTGCAATACCCCACTCGATCCCACCCTATCCATTAAATCCCTACCCACCTACTGGCATGGGGTGGGCTTGGTGTAATCTAGGATTGACCCTCGAGTCAGCTCCATGTCAGATGATGATGATGAAGGCCCATAAAAAGAATTATAATGGGGTCAGATCTGGAGATCTTGGAGACCATTCCATTGGTCGTCCTCTACCGATCCACTTTTAATTACAATGGTTGGTTCAGGCAGAAAATTCTTCTTCTTCTTTTTCCACTTTATGTAGGCTTTGCCTGTTTTATTTCGTTGACATATATCTCTTCTAAGGGGGCGTTCCGACTGAAGATGAGGCCCAACTTACAATCCAACGCTTAGGTGGTCTGCCCGGTTAGCGTTTTCCTATCGGAATTCTCGTTTTAAGAATATTTGGTAAACGGTCTTCTGTCATTCGCTCCTCATGTGCATTCCATTATTTTCGACGTTGTTTTGTGAATTTTACAATGTCTTATATTTTGCATTCTGTTTGTATGTCTTCATTGTGCCTTCGATCTCTCAGTGTATTGCCGGTGATTGCTCTAAGTGTTGTCATTTCGGTTGTTCGTAGCATACACTTTGTTCTTTGGGTATCAGCTCGTGTCTCCGCAGCATATGTTGTTACCGGTCTTACTACGCTCTTATATATCTTAACTTTGCTTTCAACGCTCATATATCTATTTTTCCAGAACATGTCCCTTCAGTAGCCTGGTATTCTTGCACCTTTAACTGTTTGGCGTTGTACTTCTTTTATAACTCCGCTGTATATCCTCTGAATTAATTTTCTAAGAGTTACTGGAACGTTTTGTTCAGATGCTGGTTTAATTTTTGCAAAAGACTTTTTGTCACTAGTTTTAAAACTGAACTAAGAAGGGTTATTCAGTGATAGTTTTCAGGCATCTTTTATCACCCTTTTTAAAGAGAGGTATGGTAATACTAGACTTCCATTCTTTGGGTATGCTTTGCTGATCAACAATTTTTTGAATGAGTAACTTTAGTTCCCTTACTAGCTCTTTTCCTCCATATTTTAGTTGTTCGTTGTTTATCTCATCTAATAATGGAGCTTTCCGATTTTTAATAGATTTTAGTGCTTTTATGACATCAGCTTCTGTTATTTGTATTTCTTTGCCTGCTTGTTGATTTATTTCTATAGGTGTTGCTTCTGAAGAATAGTTTTTCGAAATATTCAACCCACTGCTGTTCACTGATTTTATTGTTGTGAAATAATTCGTTTACTTCTGTTTTTTGGTTTCTCATTATTTTCCACACTTTCGTTTGTGTCCCCGTCAAATCATATTCCATACCCTTAGTGAAACTTTCCCAGAACTCCTCTTTAATCTGTCTTATCCTTAAATTATTGATGTTTCTGATTTATTTGTATTTTTCAAAATCCGTTTGTTTTCGGCTGCTTTTGTATCTTAAGTAGGCTTTTTTCTTTTCTTCGCTTAACTGTTTGATTTCTGGTGTAAACCAAGGTGTTTTCGGATTCCTTTTGTTTTTAGTTATTTTTCTAGTTCTGCAAGCTTCCAGAGTTGCGTTTTGTATATTTATTTTCAGTTTATGCCAGGCTTGTTCCATTGTGTCGTCTACTATAATTTTGTTAGTTGATATAGTGCGGTTTAATCTGTTTTCATATAAAAACTGATTAGTTTCGTATCTTAGTCCTTCTATATTGAGTTTTTCTGTAGTGCCGTGCTCTTCTTCTTTCTTGTTTATCTTAGTCAAAATTCTGAGTTTCTATATTTTTATAAACCATTCGGGGATAAAAAAAAGGTTGCTGGTACTAAATAGCATATTTTAAGAGCTTTTCAATGCGGTATCACAAAGTGGGTGTTACCATTTGAAATTTTTTGTTGGGGTACCTACAGCCTCCAAGGTTGAACGGGATGGTTAGTTGGTTACCGTATGAGTCATGATGATTCTCCCTCCGTGTTATAGAAAAGTTTTCTAGAAAAGCTCAGTAACTATTTTACTTTCAGAGATATAACACATTGTACGTTCTTAAATTGACACCCTATATTTCCACTTTGATGAAATTTGAAATCCAGATATTTAATTAAAACTCAGTAACAATATGAACTTTTACAAAGTTTTCGAGACAGTCAGCATTACCAAGCAGCATATAAAAATTTTGTACTGCAACCCATTACACACCCCAATTCGGCGTTGGTAATCGGGTAGTTTTAATGGCTTTTTTTGGAATTTCTGTAGTTCGAATTCGACGTTAAACTCTATGTCCCCTGTGTTTCCACCTTAACGCCAAGGAGAAGCATGTCACAGAGAAGCTCAGAGGTGATCAGTAGTAATTTGAAATAGATGCTAGTAAAAATATTACCTACTTACTCAATTATTATTAATAATGGTTTCCTTACCACTTAAAATTGACAATATTTTTTTCTATCTGCTAATTGTTTCTTTTTATTTGACAGCAGTAGCCGCATTATGTAATAATAGTTTCCAAATATTACAATTGCTAGTTGTATCTTTACAACTGATAGTGTTTGTGTTAAATATCGACAATTGTAGCTAAATATTGGATAACTTTCTTCAGCATTATCGCCAACTAATTAGTTTTAAATGTAAAAGCCTTTTATAAGAAAATTCGTGAATGTCGGAATTTCACGATTTCGGAAATAACCGCAAATTTATCTCAAATTTCGTATATGGTACTGTATGTAATTGTTGTGTTGGTACCACCAAATGGCCTATGCACTGATCTTGCATGGCTACGGAACTGATCGAGATATGGGGACGAGCCTTGGATTCTGCACACAACTATAGAAATCAAACAACAATCAATGCAGTGGAAGCATGCGCGTTCTCCCAAAGTTCAAAAGTTCGAGAACCAAAAGCCCATGACTACTGTTTTTTGGGATAAGAAAGACTTACGGCGAATCTATGACTAGATAAATATAACAAGCAAGATACTGAAGACATAACTGTTGGCCGTAGCAATTAATTACAATGACATGTAATAATACGGAGAACGTGATCACGCCACGCAGTGTTTTCTTACATGTATTAAGATATCAAACAAATCGTACATTTCAGTGTTTGGTGAAGGCATGATTTTGCCTCCCTTGTATTCGTCCCGAATTGCGGCGGCAGCGCTCAAACTTCTAAACATAGTACGAGGTGTGTTTAATTGAAATGCATCTGTGCTTTATAAAAAAATGTATTCAACAATTTAATTACTGTCACAGTTAATGCACCTATCCCATTGTTTTATATACCCTGCTCATAGAATTCTTGTGGTTGCTGATTGAAGAAATCTTCCACAGCTATCTCTACCTCTGCGTCAGACTCAAAATGCCGACCTTTTAACACCTTTTCCAGCGGTCCAAAAATATGGAAATCGTAAGGCGATAGAGCCGGACTCTAGGGTGGATGCTCTAAAACCCTCCATTTCTTTCGTTGAAGATTTGCTTTTACCACATTAGCAACATGAGGCCTAGCATTGATGTGCAGCAAAATGACCCCACTGTAAGTTTTTCTGGACGTTTCCGTCTTATTGCTTGATGCAGCTTGCTTTGCTCATAGTTTTATTGTACAGATTTGTATTGACATTTACTCTAGGTACCTTAAACTCTTTCAACAAGGGTCTTTCATGGTCGAAAAAGAAATGTTACTCTCACCTTGCCTGCAGAAGGTTGTATTTTAAACTTCTTCGGTGGTGGTGAACTTGAATGTTTCCACAGCATCGACGATAACTTACTTGATGGCTCGTAGTAATGGCACCAAGTTTCGTCGCCAGCAATTACACAGGTTTACAAATTCGGGTGCACTGTTGGACCCGAGAAGACAAGTATGGTTCTTAACGTTTTTCGGTGCACTGAACTCGAATCCGTTGTCCGTTTTTCGAGATTGGCTCTACTTTTCGAGAAATAATCTGTCAATTCTTGGCCAAGATCAAATACAATGAACACGAATGGAGAATTTGTGGCGATGTAAAGGTTCGGAACTATAAGAACATCAATTTCAAATAAATCTATAACATTTATTGATTTACGTATTTTTAAACAGGTGATTGGTCGTCTAACTGGGATGCAATCGGGATTCACAAAACATTGTTGGTTTCTCTGTCTCTGCAACTGAGCATCATTATGTGAGAAAACGGCCAATCCGTTGCACTTTTGAACCCGGAGAAAAGAAAATGTCTCTGCTACACAACTTGTTGACCCAAAAAACGTTTTACTGCCACCTCTATATATCAAACTTGGCCTTATAAAGAACTTCGTCAAAGCCCTCGACCGTGAAGGGTCGGCTTTCCATTATTTAATCAAGCTCAATCACAAAATTTCATATGCGAAAATCAAAGAAGGTGTATTTGTCGAACCTGACATTAGAAAGCTGATGGACGACAACTTTCCAAAGTGTTTAAAGGCCGACGAAGCAGCAGCATGGGCATAATTTAAATGTGTTGTTCACAACATTCTCAGCAAACGAAAATCCCCGGATTTCTAGCAAATAATAATTTGAAAAATTATTGCAAGATTCATATCCTGTTCTGGATTGCTTTCCGGATAATTTGAGTGAGACGAGCGACGAGCAACGAGAACGGCTACACCAAGATTTGATGAGAATCGAGAGACGCTACCAAGGATTTTGGGACGACGGCATGATGAGCGTCTACTGTAGGACTTTAATGCGTGAAACGGACCCCCAAGAATACAAACGACTCAGTTCTACTGCACTTCCCTTCGAAAACTAGAGCCAATCAAGAAAAACAGGATTCGGGTTCGTATTGAACCTCGAAAATTACCTTAGAACCACCTTTTGGTTTCTCGGGTCCAAAACCGTGTATACTTGTGCTATTGACAGAAGATAGTCATCACGATTTTGCCTATATAGTCCAATCAAACGGTAGTTTGAAGTGGAAAGTTTTGGTGTAATTGTTTTTATTGGTTTATTCTATGTTTTTGGGGTGCTGAACACGAATCTGAAGTTGTCCAACAAAAATTTGCTCGGCAAATAAGAGAAATCATCAAAAAACCACTAAAAACCATGTTTTTTAGTGGTTTTCAGCTTATAACTTGCAAAGCAAGCTATTTATGCAAAAAGTGTTGATGTAGTAAAATAAAGAGGAGAAAAGTTTCTATAATTTATGTCTCTTAACATTTTTTCGTACGTCGTATGGTTTCCACGCAAAAGAGTGCTGAAATATGGGAGAAATTAGCATTAAAAAAAATAGCAGAAGACATCATTAGTTTATATTTTTTATTTTATGTAGGTGAACATTATTTGATAGATTAATAAAAGAGGCAAATTTCAGTACAATTCAGTATTTATGACCTAATACGAGCCCTCTTAGACACCGGGTTAAAGGATTTCAGCAGGGCAGCATTCCAGTTCTTCTAGGTCTGAAACAAAAATCATTGACTTAATTGCAAAATATTCAACAATGTATTGAATAGATATGAAAAATATCTAGTGAGTAGATAAATGATGGTAAGATAGAATTATCCATGCACAGTTACCTTCAAGTAACTCCGGATCATCCTCTGCTTCTTCCTCAATTTCTGCAATAGGCATATTATTGCAGCCGTTCTCACAGTTGAGGCAGATACTGGAACAGTTAAGGCCAGCTTTTCTACATCCACAGTTGATCTGACAGGTCTTTATGCATTTGCAAGCTATTAGTTTCAATACTGCGTCTGGTGCTGGTGGCTGTAATGTTGTTACTGGTTGCAGACCTCCTTTGGTTTTCTTCCAACCCCATTGTTCAGGATCTTTTTCATTTCCAAGCCATTGTTGTACTTGAAAGTAAACTCTCAAAGAATGTTGCTGTGCTGCAGCTTCGGTAGGAGGTAGCGACGCCAAATGTGCTGTTGTTTTGTATGCAGATCTAAGGTAGCATTTATACCTCAATTTGTTCAAGGACGCGCTTTCCTTGTCAGTTAATTTGTACAATGCAGTGAAAAAGGTAAGACCAGCATTAGTAACAGCGTCAGCATGTGCCGTAGGATCTTTAAAAATTTGAATGGTCTTGGTTAGGGCAGGGTTTTTCTTGAGGGTTTGAAGAAACCTCATTTTTCCGACTTTGAACGAGGCTGAAGTTGTATCATATCCCCCCATGGCATGCAAAAACAATATGTTGTCACTGATGGATTGGTCTGGATGGCAGTCAGGAGAAAAAATGAGTTGTGAAACTGCCCCTTTACCTGGCTTCAGAAAGTATATATTTGAATGTACACCCCGACAACGACCAATCATGATCACCAGCAGATCTACATCTTCACCCACAATAACTACACAGTTATGCTGCTGTGCGAGATCCATTGCTGTGGTGACAATAACAGTATCCGCATCCTCTTGTGCCTGCTTTGTGTGAATGCCAGCTGCAGCAAAGTTGTCCTTTAACATTGAGATGAGACGGATTTTGTTTTTCATATTGCCTAGAAATTTTTCTTGTGGCATTGTCGGGATCATTGTTTTATCGAACATGACATCTACTGACATCTGTTTGCGTGATCTTCTCTCTCGCTCAGCATATTTAGTACCTTCTTGGGGGTAACCATCGAAGACAACTACAGCACTGTCCTTGTACTTGGACTTGACAAATGAAACATAGCTTTCACAAATGGATGAGAATGATTGACCCCTGGTCCACACGACTCTGTGCAGCAAATATCCTCCATCTATGACGTACACACACCCTTGGAGATTCGCCTCTTCAGTTGGTGTGAATGCCTTGTATAAAGTAGACTTGGTTCCTTTCCTCATACCATAGTCGTCGAAAAGAGGCAACGGATAAGGGCACAGTTCATATTTTAAGAATTCTTCAAGTTCTTCATCAGATTGTTTAGCAATTGTGATTCTTTGAAAAATAGTCGTAGGATTGATGGGGATGGTTTCATCACTTATTTTGATTGCATTTTTCATCGTAGCAAGTGGCAAGACTCTGTCTTTCCTGTAGAATTTGACAGTTTCAAAATCACCGCCCACAATCCTATCAATTGAGAGAAGTCCAATCTCCTTGGCCATGTGACAGTTTATGGTGCTATCTCCTACAACACCAGTGGTAAGAGATAAGATGTCTGCAACATTAGGAAAAGGATGGTGTTGCGTAAACCAGTCCATCAACTTTTTCGAATCACTTGTATCCCTTTTAATTCTTGATTCTCTCATCTCCACATGTTGTTCTGAGCTAGTGAATGCTACTCCACACATCTTCTCCATTTCCTCACAAATATTTTGGAGGGAAGTCATTCCTTTAGTCCACCTACAGAGGATACTTTCACTAACCCCACGACCATGAGTCAGCCCTCCAGCAATTTTCATTATCCTCATTAAGGACTGCTCAATGGTCATGTCGGTCCACTTCGCGCCGTTGTAGAGAGAGACAAATGACACGACCACGGCAGTAGCAGTACTGAAGGCATGAAGACGTGCCCTTGACGCATACCCCCTCCAGTCAGCCTAGTCGAACCGAACGGTCTTTGCCTTTACGTCGAAAGGCAAGGCGCTGCAGATGAATTCTTTCACTTAAAGGGAAAATTGCATTGATTCATTCATTATTTTTTGCTTTTTTCCAAAAATTACTGATTTCTCCCATATTTCAGCACTCTTTTGCGTGGAAACCATACGACGTACGAAAAAATGTTAAGAGACATAAATTATAGGAAATTTTTTCCTCTTTATTTTACTAGATAACCATTTTTTGCGTAAATAGCTTGCTTTGCAAGTTATAAGCTGAAAACCACTAAAAAACATGATTTTTAGTGGTTTTTTGATGATTTCTCATATTTGCCGAGCAAATTTTTGTTGGACAACTTCAGATTCGTGTTCAGCACCCCAAAAAATATAGAATAAACCAATAAAAACAATTACACCAAAACTTTCCACTTCGACCCCTTTTTGTGCACCGTTTTACTAGCCTAATACTCTTTGACGGGTTGCAGAGATAAGCTCATTCACAAGCATTATTGTCCATTAGACAAGAGGCGGGGAACCTATTGGGAACAAACTTTGCTGTAACCCAGATTACGAACAATACTATGGACAGATCTTACACTCGCACCATCTATATATCTGACATTTCTGTAATTGAAATTTGACGATTTTCTCTAATAAGGCCTTCTACACATGCCGTATTGTTTTCTGTTAATGCAGTACATCGTGCACCTGGTCGCTGTTCATCCATACTCCCCTCTTTTCCATTCTTAAATTTTCAGCACCAGTCCTTCACAGATGGGTACACAATACATGCATGCATGCAACAACAAACGTCATTTGAGTTATTGCATTTGTTTTCAAGGCTAAGTTGATTAAAGATGGGTTTCAGTTGAACAAGCCTCGTACATTCCTATTCCGACAAAATATTAAAATATTAAATAAGGCGATAAGTAATAAAGATTTAATATTTATGGGAATCAAATAATTAGAGCAGCGGTACTTAAAATCGCTGAAGGTAGGGTGTTAGTATAAAGTAAGATGAAAAATTGTTACAAAGTATCTCGCTGTTTTGCAGGAAATAATAATCAGCCGCAAATATAAGAAAAAAAATTAGTGTGCACCCCAGTAGTTCAGCCCCTGTCTGAACTACATTTATTAAATTGTTATGTAGCCAGTCAAAACAGGTCAACAGCAAGTGTATGCGCGGAAGGTTTGGTAGCGTCTATATGTCAAATTCTTGGGATTTTTATTGAAATACCCAGCATTTTTTCAATAATCCTCTTTTTGAACTGCACTAAAAGCTGTACAAATCTTGGCATTGAAGTAGTGTCTAATTTATAGTGCGATTGTTTGGAAGCGCCGAGAGTTAAGGCGGCCGATTAAAGACTTACGATACCGCTTAATAAAGGCAGGAGTCTCACTGACTACTGCGAATTACCTATGCACCATTGAAATGGGTTTTTACGAGGCAGAAAATGTCTTATTTAGCACAAAAGGCCTGTTAGACAAACTCGCGGTGTCATTCTTAGTCACACCCTTATCTCGACAGGGTATCTTCGTACGAGCGCAATTATTTTGTTTATAAATGCTTCTGTTGGATGTCGGATGAACGAAAGTTTCCACGTTTCCGTGGATCATCCACGGAAACGCTTCGCTTTCGTCCACAATTGCGAAGGTGCAGTTACTAAACTCCTAAAGTAGCCCAGGATTTCTAAAGCGTGAGCAATTGCTTCCCGTGCAAAATCGAAAAATTTCGCGGCATCGTTTCGACATCACATAATGTGTAACTGACAGTATTTGCCAGTTTAATGAACTATTGATTGAAAATATGTGCCAAGGCAAAGTAAGATATTCAACTGAAACTGATTGTACTGTTTGGAAAAAAAATGATTCCTGGGACGTGTACAACAATATTTCCGCCATATATTTCTTACGAAATTAGAGTTTAAATTAAACTACCTAGTGGTAATACGTCCCGGTTTCTTCCGGTTATTATTGTTATTAAAACAAAATAGCAATCGAAAAAACACGAGCGAATATGAAGTCAATTTGTTCTACATTCACTCAAAAAACGACGAATCATCACAAGTAGCGTTTTCTAAAACCACACAATAATTAGAAAAATGGCGCCGGCACGACTTTTCGATTCACGCCATCTATTGTCGTCCTTTTCTCGAAGGCTCCGTAGAACTGGATGGACAAAAATGCTCGCACAGCCTTCCTGATTGCAGGTAGCAGCGAATAGATCAAGGATTGCCGTGCGGTTTTGTTTAGATTTCTCGAAGTAAAATGTGGAGTAATCGCGATTTTTTCTGAATTTCAATGTCGTTTGTGGTTTCAAGTGGCCGAGTAAGTACACGCAATTTCGTTTAGTAATAACAAATGATTGCGGAGGATTAGCGAAACTTCATCTGGACGTTTTTGTTGATACCGTTTTAGAGGACAATTAATTAAACTTGCTGGGCCAGAGAAGAAAAGATGAGAAAAACAGTTGTTTGGTTATGTAATTATACAACATTCGGCAAAGTCCAGATGTCAGCGATGTCGCTGATAGCAACTATTAAGCAAGTGTTTAAAGCGCTTATCAACAGCAGATCAGAAAGTAAAAACCAATAACGGTACTTTTTATTTTTAACAGAGTATCGCTCCAATCTTTCAAACTCTAAAATTCTGTTGTATCATTACCTTAATTACCTTTTGCCGAAGGTTAAATTTGGGCGTTGTGTTGGTCTAAATGTACAAATAATGTGTCGTGTTTGATAACTATAAAAAATACTTGATAGATCAATAAAAATCAACTATAAAGTCGGAAGCTAATGGCGAATATTGCTTACCAAGGACTTTTAGGGTTGGGTATTGTAAATCTTTTTAGGTCGACTGTGTCGCTTGAGTTTTGTTAAAAAACTAACTATACAGTGTGTCCTATATCGCAATGTCAGAGATGGTAAGATAAACCGTAGACAAAAATAGGGAAACCAATACACGCTCATGATATCAAGTTATCGCCGCTCTTCTTTTATTAAAAATCATTACCAACTATCCGAAAGCAAATATTAGAATTGAATGATTGGAATTAAGCACAAATTCTCAATTTTTACAATTTCGTTTAGTTATGTTAAATCATAAAAATTAATGTGTAGGAATTATGGATCACTACAGCTCAACGAATTTACGATTTTAATGACAAATTTTGTTAATGTCATAAAATTTGTAAAAAATCATGATAATAAGTATGTAATGTTCTTGTTGCTAAAAAAGAGAAACGTATAAGATATATTTTACAGCATTGTAATTCTAAAGTACCATAAGGAAGTATTATAAATAAAAATTCTTCATCAAATTCTAATCATTTTCGTGTTGCTACACATGTGTATGTTTTTAAATACAATAAATTCATAATTTCAGTTACGATTCATTATTTTAGGGGGATAACTAATATGGTAATGTAGAAGGTTTTCTTCTGAAGCAAATAATGTGATTGTATAGTCTTAAACGTTTTCAGAGACGAACCTAATGTAAGAAGAAAATTGAGAGCGACAGAGGAAAAATAATGGTAGTTAGTGTTTAATAATGTCAGCTGCTGCTGTCAGTTGTAGAACACAAACAGTATGGAATGAATTTAAGAATGTTTTTAACTATATTTCAATATCAATAATTCCTGGGAAATTCCTGTTTAAAATTACATGTACATGTTCAATTAATGCATGTAACTCGGAATTGTTTACTGTAATTCAGGAATGTAAGTAACATATAAACATGACAATAAAAATATTACATCTGGCTATTATATGTTTTAACTTCCACTACATATACACATGTTTCGACCTTCTCCATTTTCAGCTTCCGATACAACTTAGTATTAATATTTTAAATTTGGTGTTTGGTGTAGGTCATTTTACAACTAACATTACTACTTTGCTTATTTCTAATGTGAGACTTCAGCAAGCTTGTGATTCCAATATTACAAGGATTATTCTGTTAGATGTTGTCCTGCTTTTTGTAGCGTCAATTATTCATACATATGATTCCTAGCAGTAATTATGTTTAGGAGCAACTGCTGAAACACCGTTTCTAAAAGTTATTGTCTTATATGCCAATTTTAATATTATACAGTATTATCAAAAAATGGTTTAACTCACACCAAAAAGGCCACAGAGAAGATCAAAATAAGGAAATATATTCCTTGGATGTTTCTTTTAAAATATAACTAACTTCTCAGCTTTAAAAGGTAGAAGTTTAAGTACTATAATATAAATATTAAATATAATTGCCAAATACCAAATACTACATACTAAATATCAAATACTGAACACCAAATACCAAATAACAAATACCAAATACCAAATACTAAATACCAAATACCAAATACCAAATACCAATTACCCAATACCAAATACCAAATACCAAATAACAAATACCAAATACCAAATACTAAATACCAAATACCAAATACCAAATACCA
>JABXWE010048548.1:0-15311 GCA_014611495.1 Limonius californicus
TTTATGGGAAATAATTTTTGTATTTATGACGTAGCTAAAAAAGTGATACCGTACGTTTTAAAAATAGTAAATAAATGCTACTCCCGCTTTTATATAAAGTAAAAATTAGTTACAGTTCGGTTGGTATTTTATGTACCGTTTAACTTTTTTCCGGTTTTTTTTGTATCTTATATAATGAATATCCGGGTTATTAGTCAATCCCACTAGTGCTGGGAGACCCTGTATAGTAAAAAATAATTTTTTATAAAATACCCTAAATATCAAACCAACGACAACGAGTAAAGTTTTTCTTAGTCTTAGCTTAAAAATTTACTTTACTTTTACTTCACCTACTATTAATTTTTGTCGATTTTGGTTAACCTCAATTGTTCTTTAAAAACTGCAATGACCTCAATCACAAATACTAATTAGGCATTTACTTCCTTCTAATGTAATATCCTGCTAGACACGGAAAGTCTGCCAGAAATGCTAATATTACTATCCTTAACAAGGTCTTGCAAATATCTAGGTCGTAATAATTTCATTATAACAACAATACGTTAGCTCTTACTGTATTTCTTACCGTATGAAACATCATGCATTTCTTTAAATGGGATGAACAAAAACTAGGTATGTGATAATCAGTCTGTTGATGACAGTTCTAGTTCTAATAAGTAAATATTTTTTGGTAAATCACTCTTTTTTTAATGACATACTAATTTTTAGATTAAATATTTGGGCGTGAGAAAACAAGAGATTGTCCTCTCCAATTCTATTAACACTTTTTACTGCAGTGTAATAGAGCTTCTTTAAAACGAGGAGTGTTCAGAGTTAAACATGAATTTATGTATAGAAAAAGATATTACAATATTATAACATTTATAACAACTAAAAAATATTACATTCCAATGTAGTCCCCCTGCCTAGCATCACCAATTTGGAAGATTTCTAATACCTTCTTAGAAGTCACTCTTGAACAGCTTCGATAATGTGGTTATTTGAATGAAAGCTTTTCCCGGCGAAAGAGTCTTTTAGTGAGCTAAATAATAAAGTGAAATAAATATCGGAAGGAGTGATATCAGGACTGAATGCTGCATTCGGAAAAAGGCCCCACTGAAGTTTGTTTATGGTTTTAATTGTTCTTGCAGCTATATGAGAGCGAGCATCGTCTCGGAGAAAGCATACAGAACTTTGTCTACTCTTTCGTTTGTTCTTGATGATTTGCTTGACTTTATCACGCAAACGTGTCGAATAAGAGTCTGCATTAATTGGACGACGTTCCGTAAGGAAATCAATAAACAACACCCCCTTAAGAATCCCTAAAACATGTTACTAACAGTTTACCAGTTTTTGGCAACACTGTTTTTGCTTTTTCTAATTTTGTAGATGTGATTTTATATAGCTGTATGCTCAACGATTTAACCCAGGAGTAAAATAATATATCTAGGTTTAATCAGTTGTCACAAATGTGCCCAAAAATGTATTTCCTTTTCTCTCATATCGCTGCAATAAAGAAAAAGCTATTTGCAAAACATTCAACTTGTGTTTTTCCGTCAACAATCATGGAATTCACCTGGCACTCGATACTTTAGTTGGTTTTTTTATGATGTCTTCAACACTTCCGAAACTAATTTGTACATTTTGGGAAATTTAACCCACTGTTATCCGTCTGTCTGTGGGTCATCAAATTTTCTTCAATTTCACTAATAATCGAAGCTCGTCGTGCATTAGGCTCATTTTCTACACGATTTCTCCTATTTCTAAATGGGTTCGATCAGTCAAACACCCTACTGTTAGATAGACACTGATTGCCATACAGTGCCCGCAGCTTGTAAAAATTTCAGTCGAATTTATTCCTTCATTCGTAAGAAATGTTATTATCATGCGTTGTCTACAACGGACATAACTTTCCGACACCATAACTGTAACTGTCTAAATAATATTGTAACAATTGCCATGATCTAACACCTTCTCCCTTAGACCCTCTTCAACTTTTTTTTCAGAACTTTGCCAATGCCGTGATTTCGCAATATTTATTAGTTCTCTGTGTTTCCGGAAATTTCCATCATATTCGGGAGGGTGTTAGATGGTGTGGAATAATCTGCAAAAACCCATTTTGCTTTATATAAGCAGTGGACAGCCATGGGATTAGTCATCATTTCAAAATTGTGTGCTGTGCTACTGACCTTGTGTTGAGTGCAATAAATCAATAACAAATATTTAATCTTAAGCTGTACTCGTTTTGTTAAAAATAGGATAAATTTTTAAAACGGTCATAGAACCTTCCGCTTCTGGCAGTGACAAGAACACAAAGAAAAATAGATTGTACATCGCTGAATATCTCAACTATGGTTTCACCGATGTTTCGCAGAAGCCCCAGTTGTCGAGAAGTGTCGTCAAAAGAAACTATAAAGCCATTAATGGTACTGCAAAATGTTAATACCAAACATCCAGACAAAATGAAAAACCTATGGGATTCTTTAAAAGAAAACTAAACTAAACTAAAAGGAGTAAATCACTTTTACATCAGCAACCACTACTAATAAAAAAGCACTAGTATCAAGTTATTGAGTTGTATTTTGCATTGCAAAAATCAGTAAGCCACATACAATTGCTGAAGATCTGATTTTACCAGCAGCTGTTGAAATGGTGCAAATAATGGTTGGTGAAAAAGAGACTGACAAGCTGAAACCTTTGCATCAAAATTGTTTATCTTCTGAAATGGATTGTGTTCCGAAAAATGATATTAAAGTGGTAAATTCCCTCAAGGGAAAAGCATTGCAGACTCGTATTTTACGAAAAATGTGTGAAGACATGGGTTCTCTATACGCAGAAACTTCTTTATCACACAGAAGTAAGATCGCTTTCAAGGGTAACGTCCTGAAAAGAGTTTTTAGTTAAAAGCGGAACTTTTGATCTACCTTCAAGGTGAGAAACCGGAATTTGAGAACATATTTTCCAATTCCCTTTGGCTTCTTAGGCTGGCTTTCCTTGCCAATATTTTTGAGCACTTAAACACTCTGAATAACAGATTGTAAAGCTGCGATATTAACATAATAACAGCCACGGACAAAATTAACGAATTTATAAAGAAACTTAATTTCTGGTCGATTCAATTGGAAAGAAGAAGTTTGATTCATTCCAGTTCGTTCAAGAACTCATGGAAGACTTAGTTAAGGATGATAAATTCTGAGTACGTGTTGGCTGCGGCCAATCTTGACATAAGGGGCTTAAACTAGAGGTGACAGTGCGACAACAAAGAGACAAATGAGGACAACAGAAATGAAGGCGCTAAGAATAAAGGCTGGTACACGATGTGGGACAGACAACGGAATATACATACAAGAGATAAATGCAAGTTAGAAGATATAGTACGATGGGTGAGAAAGCGAAGACGAGAATGGACCGAGCACGTATCCAGAATGGCCGATCCTAGAATAGCTAAAATACCCCGCAACGGAAAACCCGATGGCAGAAGATTTCCAGGGAGACCTCCAAAAAGATGCGTGACAGCTGGCAGTCAGCATCCCATGAACAGCTACAACAACCAGTATGGTGTTTCCAGAAGAAAAACAGCCGATCTCGCCTTCTAAAGGATGAAGAAGAAGAAGAAGTTCATTGACTATTTCCCCAAAGAAATTCAAAACAGCTATGACAATGAGAGAATGGAACTAGACTTCTTTTCCCAGAGCGTAGATTGGACCAATTTTAGACCAAAAGCATGCATGAATACCCTGAGCTTGCAGACAAGGCTATAAAGTGTTTGGTGCCATTTGCTAATTTAATTTAATTAAGTTTCTCGTCTATGACTTCCATCAAAACAAAAGTAAAAAATTGCCGCGAACTTTAAAATTATATTGTGGTGTGTTTATCGAATACAGAGCCCAGATTGGAAAGTTAGTTTCTGAAAAGCAGGCAGATACATCGCATTAATGATTCTACTTTGCTACTTCTTTTTATGTTTACAGTTATTTATGTTTAGGTTTTTGTATTTATTCAAAATTTTAATATTTTAAGTTCGATTTATTTTTGTTTACTTTGTGAAAGGCAGAAATAAATGTCTTGAAAAGGCATTTACTTTATTTTGGAAGTCCTCCCGCGAGATACCTAATCTTATATCGCGACCCCTCAAGGTGTCAAACCTACTATTTGGGAACCACTGCTCTAGTCTAATTTTTTTCGGAATTCCTCAAAAATATGGTTTATGGGACGCCAGTTGCAAATAATAAGGAATCGTTCTGAGAATGATCATCTTGTTATAGGATAGGAACAATAACTGCTAGTAATGCGAAGATTTCTTTTAGGTGGATATCACACATATTTTGTGTTCCTTTAACAGAAATAGTGCGTTTATAATTGGTTGCAGAAGAATAGAAATGACATAATGCTCATTTAAAACTTATTTGTATGAGAAGTATCTTTCGGATTCTAACTGTATATACCTTGCACTGAATTTAGGACATTTATTTGAGATTTACATGTTATAAAAGATCAAATTATCTGACGAAAAGCGGTATGTTATCATTTGCTACCATAACGAAGGAAATGCCATTTGTTAAATTGCTAATAAAGTGCTATGTAATCAATCATTCGAGTATTTAGGAAGTATGCTAAAATTGGAAAAATTAAAAATAAACACTGGAGTGGCCAAAGATGATACTGTGTAAAAGAGAACCAGTTTGGTTGTTAAGAGCTTCAATTCTACAGAATTGTACAAAACCACCGCTTTTCGAAAAACTGAGACTTTGCGATGGGCAAAGGAATATCGTAATTGGACACCAAAACAGTGTCAAATCCACCTTTAATATCAATCATCATGCTGGTAATACATACGTCAATAGGATTCCTGGCGTTGAATTTTTACCAGAATGATTACCAACAATAAAACAATCAACCTCTGTTATGCTTTGGGGTACATGTTTGTCGAAGGAGTTGGTCGACTGCTTATTGTTTGGAAAAGAAACGTTTATTTTCCAGGATAACAATGCAGTTTGCCATAGAGCAAAAGTGGTTCAATTTTGGATGTCGAACAATAAAGTCGATAGAATGGATTGGGCAGCACAATTACCATACCTTAATGCTATCGTATGGCAAAGTAAAGCTATTTGGAAGAAAAAATCGCCAAATTAATGAATTTAACTGAAGCCCTTATCAATGCTGGTTTTACTCCTCTATGAAAGAATTTGGAAAACTGGTAAATTCCATGCCAAATAGTTAGTCACCAAGAACAAGGCTAGCCGATAAAGTAATACTAAATTATTATAATTTTAAATATGTTTTGGAATATCGCAGTTTTTTATAACTCAAATTACAATAATAAAATGTACGTAATTTGAATTAATGTTTTATTTCAAGTTGTTCTTCCCTAACAAACAAAATTTTGATTTGTTAGCTTCTTTATGTTGCTGTGTTTGAATATCTGTATGAATATGTAAAATAATTAGCTAACAAAAATTGCGTTAACACAAGTTTTGTCCAGTCTCTCAAGTGACGCAAAACTTTTTTACACCGCTATAGATTCAAATTCCCTTGCTTCCGCGAGTTAAAAATATATATGTTGGAAAAAAGAAGATGCTTAAATGTTTTCTTCTTAAATACATTTTGCCAAATAATGCAAAATTCCATACTGCTGGAATATGTAAACATTTCCTGTTATTCAATTTGGTTTGTTTATTTAATGAAGCTGATTTAATAAAAATAGAATTTTGTTGTCAAAGAAAATTCGCATTCTAGACATGTTCCTTTTTTCAAATAAAACATCTTGTCACAGGAGTGCGATTGTCATTTTTTGTGGTTTTATGTGAGGTATTTTATTTTTACACAATTTATGTTAATTTTTCGATATCGTCCTTCCGTAAAGTGTGTTTATTCATACCAATCTCGAGGTTTGCTTGTTTGGCAAATAACACTGGTAAACAAAAATAAACTTCTTTTTTGTGACATGGATAAAACATGGCGTATGTTGTGTAAAATTTCACCAGAAAGCAGAAAATGACCTTAAATTTTTTCTATCACCCACACTTTATTTGCTACGAAGCATTATACGGAAATATATCAATATCGGTATGTTCTTAATGTTGCACTTACTTCAAAATGTTGTTGCGGATGTTTTACGGCGATATTTGGTCTCTGGGGCATCACGGATTAATGTCCAGCAATAATCAGCAAGCAAATTAGGACTCCATTTGTCTTGGTATCGCCTTCCATGGTTGCAACGTCCTGGTGGAACCGTTCTTCATGTTCGTCGCTTATGGCACCTAAATTTTCCGGAAAGAAATGAGATGAGCATCCAGAAAGTGACTTTTTAAAGACATGTTACATCCCATTTCTCTGTAGGCACTAAGTAATTCAGTCACAAGATCTTTGTAATTTTCAGCTTCGACATTTCCAAGAAAATTTGTCACAACTGTTGTAAAAGCTCTTTATGCTCTTAGTTCAACTTCATTCAGCAAGTTGTCAAATTCGCTATCTTTCATTACTTCTCGTATTTGTCGTCCCACAAATATGCCCTCTTTAATTTTTGCCTCATTAACTCTCGGAAATTTCTGTTTCAGATACAAGAATCCTCTTTCGTTCCGATCTAGTGTTTTAACGAAATTTTTCATTAAGTCCAATTTAATATGCAGTAGTGGTAGAAATACGTTTTTAAGATCAACCAGTGGTTCGTTGATAATACTTTTTTTCGCCCGGAGTTAGTGCTTGACGTAGTAGCCATTCCTTTTGTATATAGTGACGATCTCGTGCACGGCTGTTTCATTCACACAGACAACAACAGTATTTTGTATATCCCAGCTGAAGTCCAAGAAGAAGCGCTATCACTATTAGATGTCCGCAGATTGACCACTCATAGTCATTATACCGGATTCCTTTATATGAACGGCATGAGCTATAGGTACAGATGAGTATTTATTGCCGTTGTGAAGCAAGACTGCTTTTAAGCTAAGTTTTGAAGAATCTATAAATAGGCTTGGTTCATGTTTCTGTCCTAATGCGTGAAGTAAATTGTCAACATCCGTGCAATATACCGAAGTCCTTCTTGAGCGAAATAATGTGTCCTTTTTGACGTTTTCGAAAGTGACTTATATATACGTCACCTTCGAGGAGATTCCATCCTTTTAATCTCGATGCTAGAAGTTCTGACTGTGATTTTGTTAGTTTTAGATCTCGAACTAAATCATTCAGTTCAGCCTGTGAAATCAGATGTGGTCCTGTTGAACATTCTGGTGCTTGAAATAGTGAATCATTGTCGATTTCCTGTGCGTATTGCATATCATCAGTTGGAGCAGGTTCTTCTTCGTCCAAATTCCGAGATTCTGGTGGATTTGGGATAGGAAGATCTTCACTATGTTCGACGGGCCGCAAAACTGATGATAAATTGGGATACCGTAGAACCGGGTAACTTGGAACACAACTTCCTTGGTAGTTAATTTATAGTAGATCTGTCAACAGCGCGCACGCAGTCCTTGTTGTGAGATAGTGGAAGAGTGATGTTGATACAGTGAACCGGAATTTAAATAAAATAGCACTTATTAAACTGTTACAGTGACTTTGTACAGTTCCAAACGATCAATTAAGATCATCGCATAAAATGTACTTTGAAAAACTTCTGAACATTAAAAATACGCGCGTACAATTTGAGGTTGTTAGCGTATGCTATAAAATGTAAATACCGGGAAATGCAACCGAATTGGAATTGCGGTGCTGCTATTTTTGTGTGTTGTATATTTTGGGCGATTAATGAATGGAATTTTGCATTTGCAGCCAAAATGCAGCCACCCACTAAAAAAATAAGTGGTCGAACGTACGCAGCATATACTGAATCAATTCTTAGTAAAGCAATAACTGAAATAAATCAAAAAAAGATATCATTACGGGATGCCTCGAAAAAATATAAAATTTCACTTGGAACATTGTCACATAAAACACGAAAATTACAAATGAACAAATATGGCAGACCTGCGGTGCTTTCAATAGAGGAGGAAAGTAAAATTGTGGAGGGTCTGCAAACCGCAGCAGAGTGGGGATTCCCACTAATAACCCGTGACCTCCAGCAACTTGTGCTGTCATATTTAAATAGATCCGGACGAACAGAACTTCGTTTTAAGCAAAACAAGCCAGGAAAGGACTGGGTACACCAATTTTTAAGAAGGCATCCAGTACTAACAAACAGGTTGTCAGAGAATATTAAGAGACACAGAGCAGAGGTGTCAGCGGAAGTTATTTCAACCTACTTTTATAATCTAGAAATCTCTTTAAATAACGTATCACCTGAAACTATTGTTAATTACGATGAAAGCAATTTCGTGGACGATCCCAGCAAGTCTAAAGTGTTAGTAAGAAGGGGAACGAAACATCCCGAAAGGTGTTTAGATAGTTCGAAAATGAGCACAACAACTATGTTTGTATGTAGCGCTAGTGGAGTTTTACTTGTACCTTATGTAATTTATAAAGCAGAACACCTCTACGATTCGTGGACGGAGAGAGGTCCTAAGGGTACTTATTATAATAGGACAAAATCTGGATGGATGGATAGCAAAGTTTTTGAGGACTGGTTCATAGCAATTATTTTGCCATATATGAAGAAGTTACCTCCAGGACCTAAAGCTGTCATTGGTGATAACCTGTCAAGCCATATATCAGAAAGTGTCATTAAAGAATGCGAAAGGAACAACATTAGATTTATTCTTCTTCTTGCAAACAGCACTCACTTATGTCAACCTTTAGACGTAAGTGTATTCCGAGCAGTAAAAGCTGCATGGCGTAAAAACCTTTTAAAATGGAAGCTATCAAACAGAGGATGCATCCCCAAATCACAATTTCCAGCTTCATTGAAGGAAACCTTAGACTCTTTGCAGGAGAAAATTAAAACTATTATCGAATCTGGTTTTTGTGCCACGGGGATCCATCCCTTAAACAAAAATGAAGTGCTCAAGAAACTCCCGGGAAGCAACATCATGAACAATGCCAGTTGATTACTATGCGTTATGGGAAGGAGAAACCGCCAGAAAAAAAGAAAAAACGTTTGCAAAATGAACCAGGCAAGAGTATGGCAGGACCAAGCCACGACGATGAACAAGGTAGTATTTCTTTACATGACAGCGACAGTTCAGAAGGTATGGAAGGCCTTCAACATATCACCGACTTAGAAGATGCGGACGACGATGACCATCATGATGAAATAGTAACTGAAAACCCTTCCACTGATGTTCTAAGTATTAAAAAAGGGAATTTTGTTTTAGTTGAATTTCCTTTAGAAGGAAGATCGAACAAATTTAGAGATTACGTTGGAGAGGTTCTGAACGTATTTGAAAATACTCAGACCTACCAATGCACATTTCTTCGACCCCTGCGTCTTTCTAAAACAACGTTCATATATCCAGTTGTACAAGATGTGGATATTGTAAACAAAAAACAAATTTGTGAGCATCTGCATAATGCATATAAAGTTGGATCTAAAGTTTCCCTTGATAAACCTGTAAATATTTAGTTATAGTTAACCTATGTATAAGAATAAAATATTTTATTTAGTAAATATATCATTTTTCCATAATAAATGTGGTTCTAAAAGGTTTTCTTAATTTTTAAAAATTTAAAAAACTGTTCCAAATTACTTGTTAACTTGTAACATGAAATATAAATTGGTGTTCCAATTTTGCAGTTTTGCGGGTAACTTGGAACACCACACTTGTTTTTTAAATATGGGCTATGTGGCTTCTTTTCTCATCGGTCAATACTCATGTCGTTAGTTTCCAGTACCATACATAGGGCAGTGGGTGTTAAAAAAAGAAAACAAACATTACTTGCAAAGTTGCGTTAATTTGAACATGAAAAGTGTTCTAAGTTACCCGGTTTTACGGTACTGCACATTATGCTTAGATTTTGGTCCGATGCCCAGTATATTAGTGAGGCAAAAGTAACAATCTGTGGCATGGTCTTTCTGTTCTCTCCACACCATTGGTGCTGCAAAGCGCATTTTACGTTTTGTACCTTTCAACCAACCTGTTAACAATGGTACACAAGTCTTACAACATATGTGAGGAGCCCATGCCTTGTCTTGATCTCCTACTTTAACTCCGAAATAAAGTTCGTAAGTTCTTCGTGAAAGTGGGGTGAAAGTACGTTTTGACGATTTAAAAGTTTGTTGCCTAGGCATTGTACTTACTTGTTAATTCACAGTCAATCACAGTACAGTAATAAACATAAATCAAGTATGTAGAACACAAACACGTTAGTAACGACGTTTCGCGGCACGACATAGGAAATGCAGTAACTTCATATGCCGGTAAATGCCTACGAATGCCCAATATCTGATTTGGGTGCGTACTTCTTGCGTGTAATAGACAGGAATGAACTTGTCTTAACACGGTATATTCATCACTGCTGATGCATTACACAAAGTGGCGCAATACGGATATGTTGCATACTTGCAAAATATAAATGCTTGTTACTAAAAATTCGTGGGTAATAGGCAAATTCTGTTTTTAAATTCGTTTTAGGATGCCGAAATACATCAGAAACACCTAAAAATTTCCATGTCACAAAATGTGTGTTTAGCAGTTTAATACCACCATGTCTGTTGATATGCAAACATCCACTCGCGGTGAAAAAATTTTATAAAACTTACAACAAACAAAAATTAAGAACTGCGTGCTGTATTATTTAGACATTTAAATATTCCATTTACGAACGACGCACGAAACCTCGAACTTGATTTAAAAATAAGCTAATTATACATTTAATGATTTTGTTGTTTGTGTTTATGCGGAGAGGTAGATCAACGAACCCAATCATCTACGGATAAGTTATTTGAAACATTAACATTTGTATTTTCTTTTATTTCTTTTCCTTTCAACTTTTAACCCTGATTCAAATATTGAAAGAACAATAACTGTACTATCCATTTTCCTTAAAATCTCAACCTTGAAGGTAATATGATTCTAAATTTAACGGAAAAGTACTACAAGTGGGAATGAATGGTGCATTGAAAACAAATACAAGGTCGCAGAAGAAAAATAATTAGAGATATTCAAACATATCGAGAAACCATTATTTAATTATATTTAGGAAGTACATTAAGAAAATCTTGAATACAGGGTGGGCCAGTTCAACATACATATAGCATAGTAATAAAACTTTTTTCTTTAATTTAATTAAATTCTTTGTTAGGGTCGACCTTACGGGGGACGAATAAAAACGACTGAATTTTAAATTTAAAGGCGGATGCAGCGCTTCTGCATGTCATTTATGCAGTTCCTGGGTTCCTGGAATCATAACTCACTGGCGGCTGTAGCAATAAAACACAGACTTCCTGATCTGTCAATAAATATTGGGCAGCTGTATTCACCGGGGGTCCTCCAGCCCGCTGCTCCTGGATTGGGATTCGTACAGGATACGGAAGCTCATCTGCTGGTTAGCTCGGAGTGTAATTACTACAATTATGCATATCTTCTGGTGCACCCATCCTCCAGAGGGAACTCTGCCAGTGGACTATGTCCAGACAGACACTTTGCTATTCACAGGGAGTCGCAGGGGGACATTCCCCCTCAGCCCCACATGCGAAGGGGACAGTATAATTAGCGACCTTTCCTCCACGAAAAAGTCAGCCGATGCCCTCCTAGTATTCATGTGATAATAATAATTCAAACTAGGCGCCTTCACGAGGCTACCTCTGCCAACTGACTACCTCCCCCATTCATTGCTAGGGGAAGATGATTAAGTATGCCACACACATTATCTACTAACACAGCTACTTATATTTACTACGCTACTGTTTCCAACAATTACTTACGTAGACACACCAATCTTGTGTATAATAGGATCCGGTGCTTGTAAACCACATATAACACCAAGTAGATAATACGCAACCATTTGGGTAACCACATATAATGCTTCATGGGATATCAACTATATATAATTTCAAGTAAATACGTAACCATTTGAGTAAACACATATGATACTTCATGGGATATAAACCATATATAATAACAAGTAGATAATACGTAACCATTTGGGTAAACAAACACAACACTTTATTTGATATAAGCCATAACCTCCAAAACGTTTTCTTTAATTTAATTAAATTGTTCAATGTGTTGCACTTTTTTTAGAGAATCGTGGATTGCCAAAGGTAACGCCATGAGTCCCATCCCACCTAGCTTATCTCGGCTCAGCACATTTCGTGCTACACAACGGGTCTAACCCTCGTGGCCTAACTGCAACAACGACAGCACAAACACCCTGGGAAAGAGCAATACTCAGCAATCGAACCTGAGCGACTTTGGTAGAATAACTTCGAAGTCAAGCGCCTCAGGCACTACTCTACCGCGGTCGCCTTGTTGTCTACTTATGTCGTTCTAAATATTTACTTCGATTTTAAGTGAGATGTTTTCAAACAACGTCTGTACAGATTTGTTGCTTATTTTTAGTGAATGCCGCGACAATGCATCTGAAAACAGTCTGAAAAAATATAGAGTCCTTGAAACTTCTTTAAGAAACGAAAGTAAATTTGTTAATTCCAGAAGATGTACGTCCAGAACGATTACGATCATGGAAAATGAGCTAGCAGTGAATGAAATTTCCCATGTAAGTTAAAGATAGTTAAGCTAAAATATAGGTGAACTTCACTTATAAGAATTCTGAAAGCAAAAGTATTTTATCGCTATCATCTAAATAAAATTTTGTGTTTTTTACTAACAAGGCAAAATTGTCAACCAAGGGTGGATTGAATAGCCATAACACGCATTCTTACGCACAAAAGAATATGTCCTCACTGGAAACGTGTTACCCATGTCAAAAGAGTCTTTTTTACCTTAAATAGGGTATTTGGTAGAAACTGGATTGGAAGGGGAGTTGTGCATCCCCGTGACCACCAAGAAGTTCCGATATCACTCCACTAGGCTTTCTTGTTTGGTGTACATTTAAAGAGATAGTATAGTATTTACTGAATTAAATAAAGCTTTGCTATTTATTTTTTATTGTTTTTGACTTGTTTATTTTTTACTATAGTACAGTTGCACGAATGGGTGTTTTTCTTGTTATATACTAATATAATTAGTATTAGTAAAACAGTTAATTACGAAGCAAAAGATTAACTTGCCAGAATGTAACTAACAATTCAGTAATCTCAGTTGCGGTGATACATGTATGTTGGGTTGCGTCAACTACTTTTAAGGTAGTATAACTTAGCTGACCCACCCTGTACATGATGGGGATGTAAAGAACATGAGAACAAACATAATGACTTACAGTAGTGGAGGTTCATTACAGAGAGCCAGGGAGCTATGGCATTACCATAGCAAACCAACCTCACGAATTATTTTTAATTTATAAATATACGCTGTGGAATAAGATAAATGAGATATCACCCTGTGAATGTAGATTTTGAGCCAGTTTTTACTTTCTACATATATTCGCTCGAGGAAAAGCTTAGAGTTATCATATACTGAAGCTTTTCTTAATAGTAACGAAAATTTTTAATATCGAGTGATTTTCAAATAAAAAAATAGTAGAATGGATTTTGTATACGAGGATGGTTCATCAATTATTGTCTCTAACATAGAAGATATTGACCGACAAATGAATATATTTTTTCCTATAAAAGCCAGATATTGACATTAATACATGGCAAGTTGCATATTTTTATGGTACTGGAGATTTTGTTGAAATTCGCGACAAGGGCTGTGATAAAATACCTTTTAAGCAGGGTTTATCAACGCAGAAAATTTATAGTGGCATGTCCGGAGTGTTGGGTGATTCTACCGCACCATATCAAGGAATTAAGAATTGGTGTCGGGATTTCAAATTAGGAAGCAAGACGTGTCAACATACACTAGGTATTGGACCACCAAAAATTATTGTCAAAATATTGATTTGGTCCATGACATGGTACTGAGTGATCGGAGAATTACGGTTAAATATATTGCTGATACATGTGGTTTTTCCGTTCGAAGCGTTGAGAACATTTTAAATACATAAGGAATTGGATCTGGAAAAAGTCTGCGCACGATGGATTCCGAAAATGTTGTCACCTGATCAGAAGCAGGCCAGGTTTCTCAGGGCTGCGACCAATCTGGGATTAATGGACATGGACTTGGATGGATTTTAGGAAAGATTTGTAATTGTAGATGGAACTCTGGTTGATCACTTTGATCTAGAGTCAAAACGGCAAAGTATGGAATGGCGGCATCGTGGTTCCTCGCCCCCCACGAAAGTGGCGTGTGACTTCATCGGCCGAAAATGGCAACAGTGTTTTGGGATTCTGGGGGAGTTCTTCTGGTTGATTATTATCAACGATGTTACACAACAACGGGAGACTATTACGCAGAACTCATAACAAAAGTTCGTGAGGCTATAAACAAAAAAGGCGTGGAAAATTGAAACACGGCTTTCTGTTTGACCAAGACAACGCTCCCGCTCACAAGAGATGCGTTTCTATGGCTACTATCCACAATACTGGATTTGAAGTTATAGTATAACGCCCATATTCGCCAGATCTGGCCCCAAGTGACTTTCACCTGTTCCTCAAATTAAAACACCGTCGACGAAGAGGTGATGACTACTTTGAATGAGTGGTTTGTAGTGCAGGACAAATAGTTTTTTTTTCTAAAGGCCTTCAAGCTCTTCATCATCGTTATACTAACCGTGTTAACCTTTTAGGGGATTATGTTGAGAAATAAAGTTGTTTGTTTCTGTATCGGGGACAATAAATGATGAACTACCCTGGTATCATGCTATTTAATACTTACGTTTTATTGACTGATTGCGTTATACAATCTAGAAGGAAATCAAGGTTACCACGGAAAGTTTCAATTTTTTTTATTTAAATGACCTCTCATTTTGCTTTATTGTCAACAAACCTATCCATTATATCTGTTTTCTTTTATTGAAGTATTTTACTAAGCGTACTGCAGCCGAATAATTTTAATTCCGACGACATTGATCAAGGATAATCTGTAACCAGCTAGTGGGCAAAAACTAGTCGGTTCTCTTATAATGTTAGTCATAATAGAATATTAAATATCCTCATTTACCTTTCCATAAAATTTGATCTTTTCGATTTTATAAAAACTTGTTTGGTTCTACTTTTTTTCTATTTCGGTTTTATAAAGCCGTTCTAAGCGCACTGTTTTAGCTTAAAAACAGTACGTTAAGGAGGCCTATAATCGTACTGTTTTTAGTTTGTTTTTTTTTACGATGTTGGTAGTTCGATTTGAATTTGAAAGTTTGAAATGTCAGTTTCAGCCACCTGTCAGTGCTGCCATAAGTGTTTATAAAAACTCCCTAGTAATTGATTTGACGTAAAATTTTCTACATAAATTTATTTAAAATACTCT
>JABXWE010048550.1:0-16847 GCA_014611495.1 Limonius californicus
CGACCAAGGGCAAGAAATTAAACCACCATTTGCTATTAAGCTAAGCTTTCGGAAAAACTTTATTTCCTTCCTCAGAGCCAAAAAGCTGGGAGGTTCATAAAATGAACTTGAACAAACATGACAGAACTACTTGAACAGGACTAGCATCATTGTCAACACTTAGTGTACACCAATACAATTGAAGTTTAAAATATAAAATTTAAAATTAATAAATTACAATTGCAATTGCAATGCACCAATGCACCATTGGTGCATTGCACGTGTTCTGTATTACAGAAAGTGCGTTGTTACGTATTTTCTTTTAAAAATGTTGATTGTAATTTATTAATTTTAAATTTTATATTTTAAACTTCAATTGTATTGGTGTATACTAAGTGCACACTAAGTGTACACTAGGAGCTTCTGGAATAAATTACTTATCTTCTTTGAGGGGCACTTTAGTGCAGTTTGTGCACCAAACTAACGTGATAAGGATGAAATACATTTTCTTTAGGAATTCCTCTAAATGGGATTCTACTAATACCGCCAATTGTGCTTAGATTTCTTTGACTTACATGGTGATTTTCTCTCACTGCCAGTTTATTTTCTATGTTCGTAATCGTTCTGGGTCTACATCTTCTGGAATTTATAAATTTACGTTCGCTTCTAAAACAACTTTCAAGGCGTCTACATATTTTTCAGACGGTGGCTTTCTTGTTGGTTTGCGCCTGATACAGAAATTGCGGATTGGAGTCGCATTTTCGTGGCATTCGTTAAAAATAAGCAACAAACATGATTTCTTGGTATTTGGTTGCCATGTTTCAGCATGTATTTACAATTATCTTTAGTTTTAAGCGACACTATATGCCAATGCAATTGAAATAGCTAGATAAAAGATTATCTTAATAACGCCCATTGTTATAAACAGTTATTTCGTTAGTAAAATCAGTTAAATGTTTTAGAACCATTTTAAGAAAACGCATCAAGGAAGGTAAGAAAGCTGTTAACTAAATTTTGTTTTGATCACTAGATCTTCAGTTCCATCCATCTTTAAAAGCAGCAGTAACATCATTAGGGTGATTGATTGAAATAAAGTGCTGTTCGATGCCTAATACAGAAAATTAAACTTTGAAACACTTGTATCCCTAACTGTTATTAATTAAGCATTCACATCACATGTTAATGATTATATTTTACACTTATAAACCGTAAATGCACTATTTTATCTGTGCTAGCAGTAGAAAAGGTAAATAAGTTACCTTCTTGCAATTATATAAAAATATTATTATTTCCTATTCTCGCCGGTTTAAGTAAGCCATTACCTTAAATAAAGATTTAAGCATTAATTAAATTAAAACATGTTGAATATGCTCTAATTAGTGGCTTCTTTTACAGCAATTGAATGCAGTTGAATGAGGAACCACATCGGGCCGCTTTCATTTTTGAATATTTTTAGTCCTTATAGCAGTTTAATTGAAATTATTTTAGTTAGTTATTGAATTTCGTTTCGTTTATTTGCTATAGTAAGATTACGAAATCCTTTATTATTTTGTAATTTATTTACGTAGTTTTAGGAACTTGTGCTATTTAGAAGCTCTTGCGATTTATTGCATTGTTGAACGTTCTTGTGAGTTAAGCCTGCCGACTTGAAAGATTTTGGGGTAGTTCTGATTAAATTGCCCAGAACTATTTAACTATCTTAGTTAATTTCAAGGTTCCGTTTGGGAACATATTTTTCATGAGTCATTTAGTTTCTTCCTATATATATAAATAGGGACGAACTGTTGAAAGCGGGGCAATTATTTTATGCTCGTTTCTCGAAGCACATCATTCACAAAATCTTCCCTGCATCTTGAAAATAGTCATAACTGTAGCGCTGCGAGATTTTCCCCTGAAAATTAATCTATTTCCTTTCGCCGCCTGCAGTAGAGCGCTCTGGCTTGCCCGCGCCCCTATATGAATTTTTATCGACATTATTTCCTTTCTCTGCCTCCAATAGAACGTTCTGGTTGGACCGGCGCCCCTGTAGAATTTTCCTCCAGATGACCTTGTTATGTGTTAAGAGCAGCAGTCAAGGGGAGGGGGATTTCTTATATCCGGCAAGCTAACTTACAAGATACATTACGGACTAGCTTTTATGCAGTTTTCTTAGTCTGTACAGGTGAATACTGGGGGTAAAGAATTAAAGTCGGACTGCAGCCGCAGTTATGGCCTTAAGGTGTATTTTATCCAATAAACGTTTTAAACCTCTACACTCTACAGTATTTTATTTATCAAGTTCAGCTACTTAGATTTTGAACCTGTAACTATACAAAAATAACAAAAAGCACATCACAATGTATCCAACGGAGGGTCCGAGACGTTACAATAGGATGCAAAAATAGGCAGTATGTTATTTTTAATATAGAACAGTTAGAACTAATTAATTCAAATAATATTTTTACGGAATTGAGAGCGTATTTTAAGATATGGATTGGCCATTATAATTATTTTGACGTACTTTTTGGCATTTTAATGGATAGTTTACTCATAAAATAGATATTAAGTAGAATTGTATCTAGCAGGACGCTAACGATAACATGAATACTAATTGAGCTTTTCTAAATACTTGACAGTGCATTTTAAGTGATTAATTGGTAATGGCAGTAGTTTAACGCACTTTTTAGTTTCATCATCAACAGCCTTTCCGTCCCACTGCTGGGCATCGACCTCTTCTCTGCCACGTGTTTCTCCTCAGCGCCAAGGTAGAAACAAGGCGGACCTACCACTTTTTAGTTTAGGTTGTGCAAATTCACATTATTTTAATTTTTCACTATCTATGACGTAAATAAAACCACATAGGAGAGGCATACATTCAGTAACGCATGCTGGATACTTGTTAATAAGGATAATGGAATAAAAAGTGCATTTTAAGTGACATATTTTATATGAATTGTATTCATTAGGAAGCGAAAAATAACATTACCCCAAATAAGCGCATGTCCTTGATTATAGCTTGCGGGCATTTTTATAGTTTAGTTAGGGAAACACACTGATTATACAAGTTTTTAGTTTTCAGATGGTATGAAGTAGATGTTAAGGGATAAAGTGCTTATAATAAAAGGCTAAAAATAGTCTTTTTGGATAAGGTGCGAAACATGACAAGAATTTCAATGTTAGTGGTTGCAAGCATATTTTAAAGGATATCAAGCTTGTTATACTGATTTTAACAAAATTGTATTGGGTAGGATTCGAAAATTAATACAAATTAAGGTTTTTTATAAGATTGGTAGTGTATTACAGATTCACCAATATAGCTGAAACCCTAACGCGAATTGCGCATAATCAAAGTGGGGACGAAACTCATTCTAAGCTTGAACTCCGCGTTGCAATGTTGGTACAGGAAATAGTAGTAGTAGGCTATGAGTTTAACAATTGCATTTCAACTACAGCCACTGCGCCAAACGATAGTTTCTATCGCGGACTTTACAAGACCTATGATGTAGATCTTTTATCACACTTCGGCATGTTTTTGTCTCGCTTCTATGTTTACGTATTTCCCGTTTTTAGTTGAGTTGGTCGATCTGTACAAGAAATAAATTTTCCGCGGTGCTGGTTTTATGATTTTTTTCTGAATTGATAGCGAAAAATAACATGTATATAAACCGTCTGTATTAGGGGTAGAAAGTGCATTTACAGGAATACAATATTCATATCATAATTTTTTGGGCAGGGTGTTGAACGTAACGTTTGAGCTATATTAATCAGTGTCAACGCTGTTACTTTAATTCTGATATTTAGCAAGACATTCTAAACACCAAATTTCTCACTTCATAAATTGATTATACAATGCTTTCTTGTCCAGGACGGACAAAGTAATAACGTTTCAAAATTTTTGAAAGTAAACATATGTGATGCTCTTTAAAAAAAGAGACGTTCCAGCCTATAAATGAGAAAATAATTGAGTGTTTAAATGTCTAGCTTTTTAGCAAGGTGGACTAAGATATCCAGATGCTAAAATTTGACTAATCACATCTTAACTTGTTTAGCGCCCTTGTAGTTTGGTTATTACTACTGAAAACTGCATTAAAAACTTCCAAAAATTTAGAAAAACTTAGGCAACACCTCTTACAGGAACAAAATTATCTAAATATATTGTCCCTTGTCAACTAAGAATCAGAGATTAATCCGATAATCACTTGTTGTGTTTGTTGTTTGTGCACTGAACTGAGTACCAGTGCTTAGATAAGGCGAAAGGAAGTACACATTATCTATTATTTTCAGTTTCATGTTCAGCTAATAGTAACTAGCGCAAGCCGCTATTTTAAACAGTTATACAATAACTTTTTCGCAAAACACGCAGTTCGCTAGTTTAACTTACAGTGCAAGAAAGCATTATTTAAAAAAAAATTTAACATTGGAATTTCAGCAGAAATATGAATGTGTGATTTTCGATTAATTAAACATATTCAAATCGAAGGTAGAAACTGTTTGTAGTTGGAATACCATATAATTATGATTTATGGCATGGGTTTAGTTTAGACGAATATTTCTACTAATTTTTTAAAATATATTTCTCGAAGTCGCAAATTTCTCGAGAGTCCAGGGTCTGTTAGTACCTACTGGAAGAACTTATGAACAATAAAATTGTTTTAGTTTAGGCAACATATTATTTAGTCACATATAGTAGTTTTTTTGTTATAATTTCTAGAAATTTTCAAGTGGAGTCTATGGTACAAAATAACAAATACGTAAATTAGCAATATTAAGTTGTACTTGGACACGGTCACTCATTTTCAGTTTTAATTTCTCATCCCCAACAATACAAAAGGTAATTTTTTAACGCTCCCTCTATTTGCGAAAAGATGCACTAAAAGGCCATTTGATTTCTACAATTGCGTTATCTCTCACCAAACCATTTGGAGAAGCCGCTAAAATGAATAAACTAGAAGGTTTATTAAATTTTTAAATACTGCTGGTGCCCTGTTCTCGTTATTGCTTCCTGATTAGGTGGGTCGCGGCCCTATTTTGAGGTATATTGACTGGAGACATTTTTTTACAGTACTAGCGAAGGATTTAGTTTCGCGCAATTTGCATACTGTACCAATTTTTAAAGCAGTTAGTCTTTTCCGCCTTTCTTCCACCTCTTTATTGGATCCATATTGCCCTCTTTTAAAACTGTCTGAATATTGGCATCAGTTCTTTTATAAAACTCTTTTGAATGCATATTCTTACGGTTATATCCGGCATTTGTTCATATACTAGCCCATAGTCCTCATCAGCTCCTCAGCGAATTTTCGGATTCGCATTTTTTTTCCTTCTTTTCTACGCAGTTCTAATCTATGCTTTCTGGTTTTACAATAAATAGACGTATATTTTTCGAGAGTACCCTAAGCTGTTATGAACAATTTCAGCAGCATCAGGTCTGCTTTGATATGATCATTGGACGGCAAAATTAACTCCTCTTCCACCTACCAGAATTTGGCTTAAGAAATTTCGGAACAGGTTAAAACCCCAATGGAAATAATCAGAACCCACAAAACCTAATTTATTAATTATTAAATTAGATTAAGCAAACAAAGAAACTAGAACTATAAACTGTGTATTCGAATTTGGCTTTCAAAAAATACAAATTTTACTGGAGTTTAAATAAACCCTGTGGCTGCTATTTCTCATGTCCCTAAGGTAAGGGAAATGTTTAGATCCTTATCTTAAAAATTAACATTCTTTGGTGTAAGTACTGCCAGCCGGGTAGACGATGAGTTGTGGGTTGCATACCCCTTCCTATTTTAAAACCAGAATTTATTTTGACCAACAACCAGCCTTACCGGCAGCAGCATTAAGTCCTACAGTTTCAACGATAATCTTGCGAGTTACACTTTTCAATTTAGTTTGATATTCCCATAATTTAGATTATTACTGTTAATTATTTCACGTAATTTAATTAACAATTAAATCAGTTGTAATTTATGTAGTTCCTAAATTTGCGAAGTTGCTGATTAATCAAGAGTATATAATATTCCATTAAAATCTGCTTGTAGTGGTGTTGAATTCATAAAGTTTTGTGTGAGAATAACTGGCTTGAATGAGTTGCACGCAATTATTTAATAGTTGCCGTAAATTTGTTTAATCGTGACTACATTCAGACCCGAAAATCATAATAATTTCTCCAATTAGGTCAAGCGTAATTCAGGTTTCGGTATGTGGATTTTGGAAACTCGTAGTATGTTCTACGACAGTGTAACTGACAGAAACGTTGCACTTTGCTTTTGAAATTTATATTTCCTTAACTTGTATGAGTTATGTTCGAACTATTGTAAATTGAAGGAAAATTAGAACTGCGGTAATTGCAAGTATTGCGTGCGTTTACATGTAGCTATTTAAAGAGTAGGGGTTTGAAATGAAAGATAAAACGACCCATTTATCGTACTTTTAACCTTTACTGTTTGAATATCATCATTAGCTATGAATATACAAATATTTACAGTTTGCTTACGAGCGGATTTTACGTAATTTACAAGAAATTATAATTAATCTATTGTCAATATGACAATTTACTTTCGGCTTAGACCGCGTCGTCATTTGGGAACTACACCCAGCATTATCAGGTAAGTACCGACCTGTAGCTTGTCTGCCTTTACAAGCCTTTGCTCTAGAAGTTTGAGCAATATTTGTTCGTAGGCCCTGCCTGCCTAAACAGGGTCGTGTGCTTAGATTATTTAGACCTTGAGGTGGACAAGGATTTGAATGAATTTTATTTGCCAGGACAATAATACTTAATCGGCTTATGCCTGTTAGCTGTTTGAGGACCCATACAAACTAACGTTTCACAAGACATTGCAGCTTGCATCTTCAGAGGGAATAGAACACTGAATTCAAATCCGGGAAGCGGGGGTATTTAAACTTCTTTGAGCCAGTGGGTCAGAACGACGGAGTTCTGGTTGACTGTCACCGTTGGGCAAACAAAAGATCCGATGGAGCAAGATCGTGAGATCGATGATGCCTAGGAGTCCTTAGAGAATAAACTACTGGAGTCCAAGCTTTACTGAGTCTAAAACCATCCTCCCTGTATATGTTGTTAGGTTGTTTCTCAATTTCAATTGCTTCACGTGTGATATGAGGGAAGTAATGAGGTACTCTGGTGAGTACCCGAGCAGTGTAGGAAAGAATACACATAGACAAGTATTTAAATGCAAATTCGCATCATCACCCGATGCAGAAAGCTACTGTGCTAAAAATTCTAACAACCAGAGCAGTCCGAATCTCAGAAGCAGAATACCTACAGCCACCGAAATTCAGAGAGCAATCCGCAATGCCGAACAGCCCAAGGCTAAGGAGGAACTAGCACCTCCGGAAGATTTAGCTTTTCTACCTTACAGTAAAGGCTCTACTGATAAGACTGGGCATGTTCTTAGAAGGTATAGCATAAAGACAGTCTTTAGGGCTAATGAAACTTTGGGAAACGGTTTCAGTTCCGCAAAGGATCAGATATCAAATTTTTAAATCAGGCGGGATCTACAACATCCCTTGTTCTTGTGGCTCAAACTACATCGGACAAACTGATCGTTCCATTGAGTTAAAATTGCTAGAGCACAAAGCTGATTGTAAACACAAATGCATCACAAAATCTGCGGTGGCTGAACATACTGGTTTAACTATGCATAAGATGGACTTTGACAATGCTCGGGTATTTACCAGAGTACCTTCTTATTTCCCTCGTATCAAACGTGAAGCAACTGAACTTGAGAAACAACCTAACAGCATAAACAGGGAGGATGGTTTTAGACTCGGTAAAGCTTAGACTCCAGTAGTTTATTTAGTAAGGACTGCTAAGCATCATCTATCTCAAGATCACGATCCACCGGATCCGTCTTTGCCCAACGGTGACAGCCAACCAGAACTCCGTCGTTCTGCCCGACTGGCTCAAAGAGGTTTAAATACCTCTGCTTCCCGGATTTGAATTCAGTGTTCTATTCACTCTGAAGATGTAACCTGCAATGTCTTGCGAAATGTCAGTTTGTATAAGTTCACAAACAGCTAACAGGCATAAGCCGATTAAGTATTATTGTCCTGGCAAACAAAATACATTAAGATCAAATCCTTGTCCGCTCCAAGGTTTAAATAATCTAAGCACGGCCCCGTTTAGGCAGGTAGGGCCTACGAACAAATATTGCTCAAACTTTTAGAGCAAATGCTTGTAAAGGCAGACAAGGTACAGGTCGGTACTTACCTGATAATGCTGGGTGTAGTTCCCAAATAACGACGCGAGGTCTAAACCGAAAGTAAATTGTAATATTGACAATTCGAGAAACTGCGAAAGCTCCAAAGAATATATTAATCTGTGGTTTATTGTTGCAGGGAATATTCTAATAATTCAATAGTATTGATATAATTTTGCAACCTTAATTGTAGCAATAATAATTTAATAACATTGCAATGGATAGAATCATGCTTGTTGTAAATATTACGGCGACTAGTGGATTACATTTCGTTCGAAATTTTAGTAAACAACAAATTAACTGTACCGAGTGTAAGTTCTGTACTTTGTAAATATGCGCAACTGCCAACTAATCATGTAAATATTGATTGTTTTTGAGTAGGATCATATCTCAGCGATATTCCTTCCTCCAGAATGATTAAATGAAACGTCTTACTTGTTTTTGTTTTTGGTTCCTTTTGTGGAAATGCTTTTTAAGTATAACCTTATCAAAGTCATTGTCTGTTGAATTAAGTGCAGAAAATACACAGTTTCTTGATCTTTTTCTTCAACTCGTTAACTATTAAAGCTGGTGTAAACAAGTGCATTAAACATTAACTATTTAACCTTCGGAATTCTCGCCTTTACCCACAGCGTTCGTACATCGATCAGCTCTTTAGTTCATCACTGTGCGCGTGTTCGAGGAAGTACTAATTTTCTGACAACACATTTTGCCCTGTTCCTACATATCCCATTTCATTATTTTATTTACCTAACACATTTACACGTAAAATGCATTAAAAATCACAAGTACAATCAGCTAGTTGGGTAAACTCCATAAGCTGATATTTGCAGAGGCCGTGCTACTACACGACAGAGAATAACAGTTATATAATTTCTGTTGGTTTTTATTCCCTGAATAATAATAATGCCCTTACTATAGTTGAATGTTCATTTCATAAAATATTCGGTTAGTGCCCTCTGCGCAAGTTTTATAACATACATATCTTTTTAATTAATTTTTGTGCATTGCGATGGGAAAAGCGCAGGTTACTAACATACGCTCTCACTAATTAATGTTTTTTTGGCGAAAACTGGGAGATAATTATTATTTTATTTTATTACATTTCAAATCAGTAATTGGGATATTTTAACTGGCCTCTGAGTTGTAAGCTCTCTTTGATAAAAGCTTATTGAGCCGTAGCCACCAAAGCCATTTGTAAAAACCCAGTATGCAACTTTTCATGTATACATTCTACGTGAGGTTTACTACGGTGTCCTCATGATGCTACAATAACTGGCATTATTTTCCAACTAGATGAGCGGTCATTTTCTCCTTATACAACGTTAACCTATAAAACTACAATATTGCAAACCGCGACATTTTAGTTCAACATTTTACTGCAGCAGCTTAAGAATGCGGTAGAGGTAGGAAGTTGTACATGTATACATTTTACTCTTTTATATACCTACAGCTATTTTAACATTTATGTATTATGTAACCGATTTATATGTTTAGTCCATCTGGTAGCGAGGTGACGTAACAACGTAATTGTCGCATGTACTTGGGTTATAATCATATTCATATTGTTAGGGAGGTGAAAGAAATAAATAGTTTATTCGTATTTCTAGAGAATTACGTAAGATGTATGGTTACATGTTTTAAAAATGTAACTTCGATTGGATCTTACAAAAGAATGTGGGAAATATTGAATTGCATGTACGTGATTAAATAGTCGTTCATAGTAAAGTGCTTATTGCGGCCAGTTTATTATTTGAACTGTTTGATTTTAATTTGTTATTACAAATGTGTATTATTAATGTATTATTAGCGCTATGTGGCAACCAATGATGCTGTGAGCATTTAACATTAACATTTAACAAGTACTGAGCTGTGTATTTTGGTTTATTATTAGGGTACTGTGTGCTCAGTGCTGGGTATATTAAATTAAATATTGAACTGTGTGTTCTGACTTATTGTTAGTGCTCGGGATAGTGCTGGCTGTATTTAATTAAATATTAAGCTGCTTGTTCTGGTTTGGCATTATTAAAATAATTTAGAATTTTTTCTATTTTTTCTAAGTGATGCAGGGCCCAAATTGCGCTCTAATAAATTTATCTTTAAATATTCAGGTTAACTCGCTACAGCGGAGCACCTTCAAGGTATAATTTTTTAAATAAAACACCATATATATTTTTACAGTTTTGAATTCAGCGTAAAATTATATTTCCAACGATCTCCTGATTTTTGCTTATGGATGAGGCGTTGCCGAGTTTATCTAAAAAATGAGAAAATTTCGGTTGGCACAAGGTTTAACAAATTTTTTTTAACAACCACCAAAATTAATTTTATTATACAGGGTGTTTTTACACCAGCGCAAATTCAAATTAATATGAAGAGCATTTGCTCAAATTTTTCAAAGTGATCACTCTGTATATTATTTGGTTTTCGAAATGGCACGCTAATTCTCTACAATTTTTATTAATAGTGTCCTATCCTCCTGGGACTTATGTTCCATTTCAATGGACATTGGAATTTAATACATGAATACATTTTCATGGGGTATGAATGAAAAAGCAGCATTTACCCATATTGGCGAACAATTTAAAATAAATTAAATAAAAATAGTGTAAGGTGTAAAAACTCAAAATTCAACAAAAAAAATACAAGTTTTATTGTGACAAATTTAATAAATTTTTATGTATTACAGCTAATAGCAATTGTTTTTATGAATTTCATAATGTAAGGAGTAAGTTCTAATGTCCATTTAAATGGTCAGCCTGTATTTGGAAAATTCTTGGAAAAGATATTTGAAAAAAAATTGGGTGTGTTTCTGTGTTAATTTATAGCAACTATACGAAATCTGGTGCAACAGTATTCATTTTTTGAGTCTGGGGTCGCAGGAGGCTATACCTAAAATCAATAATTTCACTTTTTCATTAGAAACCCTTGAATTATTAAACCTAGTTTTTTCCAAAAGCTACTGTTATCTGACGAGTCGACCTTCACATAAAGCAGTTCAAACCGACATAATACCCATTATTATGCAAGAGAAAAGTTGATGGACAACGACAATGGACTGTAAATGTTTGGGGAGGTATTGTGGGTGTGAGATTTTGTGAGTGGGTCTCATTTCTATTATAAACATTTGAATGGTGCACAATATTTGTACTTCGGACAAAATAATTTACCTTAACTCCTGCAAAATGTCCTTGCAAATATAATGGAAAATATGTGGTTCCAGCGCGACGGTGCGCCAGCAATTTTTGAATCAAGAATTTGGAAACAGGTTATACACCTATACGGTCGCGGCAGTCCCATCAATTGGTCACCTAGACAGCCAGGTTTGATAAAAATGTATTTTTTTCCTACAAGAACCTATAAAACATACATATTGTGTACCAGATCGCTGCAACTGTTGCAGAAGATATGAGGCAACGCATAATACATGCTTTTGGTACAATTGCCGCTGTATCGTTGCCAGAGGTAAATTATGTAGTTTTTGGAAAGGCTGAACATGTGGGTTAGGCAATATAATATTAATAATAAATGTTGTAGCTTTATGTCCAAATTATGGCTACTAGATTACATAGAAATAAAAAGTTTAATAATTCAATGGTTTGTAATGAAGAAGTAAAAATATTTCCGAAAATATCGGCTGTAGGTATATGACAATATTCACAAAAATTCTGGAGAATTAACGTAAAAATTCAAAAATATAATATTATACAGAGTGTTCTATTTGAAAAAATTGAGAAAATTCTGCTAAAGTAAATTAAATTTGCACTGGTGTACGGAACACCACGTAGGTATAATAAAAATAATTCTTGGTGGTTGTGTTGTATTAGTACATTAACTGCGAAATATATAATCTTAATTAATCGTAATACGCTTCGAATAAATTTGTTAAACGTTGAGCCGATTAAAAGTTTCACATTTTTAGATTAACTCAGCAACTCCCCATCCAAAATAAGAAACAGGAGATCGTAGGATAGTTAATTTTACACTGAATTCAAAAATGTAAAAATACGGTATATACGGTGTTCTATTTAAAAAATAATACCTTGAAGATGCTGCTCTGTGACGAGTCATCCTGTCTGTATATTTAAACATATTTTATAATGTTTGTATTTTGGATCTACATCACAAAAAAAACTTACAGTTTATTTTAATGCTGTCAATATTAGACTTTCACGTTCTAATGACCAACCCTGTATAGTACCGTGTGCTCAGTTATGGTGCTGTGTGTATTTAATTAAGCATTGGGCTGTGTGGTTGAAAAGTGATACTTGAGCTGTGTGCTTGTTGGTGGTGCCGTGTGTACTTAGTGGAATATTTGACTGTGTGCTGGTTAGTCATACTGTGTTTTTCCAAGTTACTATTTAATCTGTCTGCTTATTTTTGGGCTGCGTATTTAATTAAATAGCGAGTTATCCTTATAGACATCAAAATCCAAATCTGAAATATAGAGTTCATTTTGCAAGTCTGCAATTAATATCTCGAGCTATTTTACTTCTGTCGTCTAACGTTAGTGCGTTAGACTCTATGCTGGAGTCTGGGATTCAATTCCCAGTACCGGAACGTGGGATTTTTACACGGCCGTTCTCTCTGGCTAACCAATGGCAAACTATATTAGGTATTCTGCCTAGTAAGTCCTCTCTGGAGTACAAGTATTTACACTTTCCGTGGCACGGAGCCCGTTAATCTGTAGGCCCCTATGTCTGTGGTTCATTAAAACGCCCATGCATAGTAGAAAAGATCGCCACATCTCGTAAGGCACACAGCAGTCAAAGAAGAGATGCAAAATTTTACAATAGACGTATTAGTTGATTATATGTTTTTCTTTTGTCTACGTATCTAAATATTTCAAATGAAAGCATTATTTTTCTTCTTTACGTGCCCTATTCTTTAAGGACTCCGGCCAGTTTGACTTTCTCAACTGCTGCCCTGAAGAAAGCGAAGCTGTCGTTCCGGAATCAGGACCACTTCCGGATATTTTTTAGCCACGTTATACGTCGCCTTGCTGGTCCCCGTTTTTCCTTAATTTTGTCTTGCATTATTAATGCTTTACGGATTTGTATATTTGGTGTTTTCAACCGGTGTTGTTCTGACGCAATGGGTTATAATAATATTACTATTGTTAGTTATATAGATGAAGAAATTATACGGTTTTGCTGACAACATACTTTTGAGGACACAAGATGGCAATTGAACATAAAAGAAGAGGGGTGTCGCAATAAATTCTGAGTCGAATTGACGCGAACATAACATTATTCATAGTAAAGTGCTGTGTGTTTCCAATTTGTTCTCAGTTATTTGTGTTCCTGTTTCGAGCTGTACATTCAGTACAGATCCTATGAGTACCTAAATTATTATTAAGCTGTGTGGTCCTAATTTATTGTCACCGCGGCGCATGGCTAAATTACTACTAGAGCAGTAGGCTCAGTAAATGTATATGTACAGCACGTCCATGTTTAATTGAATATTCAGTTGTGTGCTCAGCAGTTGTGCTGTGTGCCCAAAGTTTGTTATTTGAGCTGTGTGTTTCTTAGTGTCGTTCTATGTCTACCTATGGAGCTATCTGTTCATTTCCCGTGTTTATTAACCTAATCCCGAAGTTTGCTCCTTTTAAGGAGCTGAGAATTTTCGTAATCCCTTTTCTGGGCTAGCGTAAATGAAAGACATGTATATAATATAATAAGATAGGATAAACAAATAAAACATTTTGCTGACCTGTACAATAAGTAGGTTCGTCCGACTTGTCTCCACAATCGTCATTGCCATTGCAGTAATGATCCAAACGAATACACCGTCCATTCCGACAAGGATATTCGCTAATCCTGCAGGCAGGACCTGGACTAGCTTGTTGCAAAACTCCAACTAGGAACACAATGGGGTAGAACCACCACCTCATTCTGAAAAAAAAAACAACATTTCAGTTCCATAAAACCTTAATTAAACGCTATTAACATAGTGACTAATTAAAATAGTTTCAAATAAATAGTAACTGGGGTTAGTGGTATTAATTACGCTTATTCTGAAATTCTAACACAATGAAATGTAAATTTTACAGGCCCAATTCGGTGATTACATGTAGATTAAATCCAGATTTCACTTCCAAACTTCCGATTACCCAACTTTCAAATGCATAATCCCTTTTACCTTGCAGTACGTGCTGAAGTTGATTAAACTTCGAGGTTGAACGACAATAGTCCTGAAATTACCAAAAACCGAGCTACTAGAACAAAGCTTAAAGTTTGCTTAGTATGAATTTAGATGGAGCTACAGGTCTGACGGAACGTTCTTCGAAAACTAACGCAAGATAAAGCTGGGAATATCCTAAACTTAAACGTTTTCAGCATTTCCAGTAAATGGTTATTTGAAATCCCAATGAACGACTTTTATGAAAATTCATGCAAGTCCTTCGAATTTTTTCGGCTAAAAGGCCTGATCGCTTCGTGGATACATAAAAACTAGCAAAAAGTACGTAAAACCACACACAATCTCCATTATCCTAATAGTTTTCATGCATAAAAGTCTTAAAAACCGGGAGAAGTGCAGTAAACCTGGCAATTTCATTTTCATAATTGCATTACCCAGTTGTTTTTGAAAGTTTTTGCTCCATTAGCGTCTTTGTTCGACGTCCTTGCTAACTTTTGTTTACCCTCGTATTCTCCCGTTCCTCACACTGAATTACTTCCGGGCACTTATCTAATCGTTTAATCTTTGCACTTCGCTTTTGTTTGTTGTTATCTAGTGTTTTTCTTTTTAGCACTTTTATATAATCCGTAAATATCTGGAAGTGAGCAGCGGATGGGGGAAAAGTCTGTCCGAAATTGCCGCTTTCTTCTGCTTTTGATAAGAAATCGTGAATTATATAGGAGATCAGCAAGTTAATGTGGCTGTCAAGTGTAGGAAGATAGGGCCAACGAAATCTTTGTAAGTAATAAAAAAGACCCTTCTATGAAGTTTACGTTTTGAAGATGTTTATATTGTGTGTTGATTATTCTATTGAACAAGTGCTTGTTTTATTTTCAATCATATAGCGTGGTGATAAAGTACCGCACAAAATTTATATTTTGTTTTTTAAAAAGTACTATCTGATCTAAATAATTGACTATTGGGTTTTGATTCTGCATTGCGACGACATCAAAATATTGGGGATAAATGGTGGTATATTATATAATAATTGATATCTCACATAATAATTTAATTGAGAAAAATACACATAAAGTTCATACAATTCAGAATTTATATTTACGAAAATAACATTATGAAAAAAAAAATACATTACGAATTTCAATTGTCCATCAATTGGTGGCATTGATCAGCACGTGTGTAAACACTTTGTATCGCTCACCCAATAATTTTCGTGTTAATACTATCTATTTCCAAACGAAGTCAATGCCTTAAATCGTCTAGTTTATGAGTATTTCTCACAAAAATTAACGTCCCCCCCCCAAAACATAAAATTGCAAAATTATGAATTTTGTGCGGAACTTTATGACCACGCTGTATTAACATGCAAATAAGAATTCTAAACAAACACGAAATGGTATTACAAGCGAATCATTATAGAGAGTGTTTTAAATTTCGGGTTCATGTTCCTTGGTTTATAATAATGTAGTTAAATAAAAACCAAATTCATGCATACAAGCGGTTCCTGAATTTACTTAAGAAAGTTTATTATCCATATATTATTATTATTATATTTTACCGCGAAAATGTATGATTTATTGCATTCAGGTTTTCAGAATATCTTTTTCTCGATATATGTTGTAATAAAATAATTTGGAACACCTCAAATTAATACTGAATTAGCTAAACTTTCTTTTTATGAGTTATCGATAATATATTAACTTCCTAAAATACGGAAACAGAGAACAGTTAAAAGTTCACCATTTTTCTACAACCAAAATGTTATACTGGTAAAATTCTAGCGAGCAGAACAGAAGTAGTATATTAGTATGACATTCTATAATACTGGAGTATTTTGGAACTCATAGTCAAAATATAATTATTTCTGCGGATAACGTTACAAATAGAATTTTCTGTAATGTATATATGGTAAACATATTAAACTGCTTACGCAATAGCTCATTCAGCCGGTTGTCTGTGTGTATTCGTTTTGATAAGTTAATATCCTTGTTATGACACTTTTTCCACTAAGTTACTTATTCTACTAAATTTGGCAAAGTCCTCATTACAAAATAGAAGAACAAGGGGAAATCATTCTTGCCATAAATGCTACCAGGACTTGTATAGGTTGAGCCTATTTGGAATTAAGTTTTATAATGAAGTCAACTCTTCGAGCTTAAACCGCGTCGTCATAGGATTGATTGATGCTGACGTTTCGATTAATAAAGCTACTTGCAATGGTTAGCAAAACGTTAACTTCCATCAACCCTACAACGATGCAGTCTAAACCCGAAGACATGACTTCCTTAGACACAAACCACGGAACCCTAAAACTTTACCTTACATTTCATGACTTAAATATAGTTAATTCTTCTCTAATATAATTTTATTCAATGTGTCAAGATATGTTATGTATTTCGTAACTAATATCCCCTCGTAGCTGTGATTCCTCCGTAGATATTGTTTTGTGACATGCTAAGTTGCAGTAGATTGCGTTTTAGTAGTATAAATTTAATTTTCTTATTTCCAGGTTCGAATTAATGTTGTCAAGCT